>CM036934.1:2180845-2277785 GCA_020800305.1 Porphyrio hochstetteri | reverse complement strand
GTTTAGGCTTTCCCAGCACCCAGGGACCCCCCTCCCCACACACCTTCTCCCCCAGCCAGCCCTGCCCTAGCCCACCCTCACTTTTTTTGTGGAGGAAGGCGAAGAGTTTCCTCATGAGCTCAGTTCCCATCACCTCCTTGAGGAAGTTGTCCTGCTCCCTCAGCTCCTCTGCTGTCACCTCCTCCTCTCTGCCAGTCGACCTCTGGTAGTTGTCGAGCAGCTTGATGAAGCTGGCATAGGTGGGCTTGGAGAAGAGCCCCTCGTTGACATATCCATAGAGCCTGGGAAGGAGCAGATCCTGTGCTCAGTGGGGAACCACATGTCCCCTCCAAAGCCAGACCTGCTGTGGTGCTCCCCCCCCCCCCCCCCAATTTTTGGCCATCCCCCCCCCCCATCCCCTCCATGAGGATGCTTGGGGCAGGCTCACGGCTGTGGGGAGCGATCCTGCTGGTCATCTGTCTCCTCAGGGGATGCCTGGTACTGGGGGTTGAGGGTGATGTCGCTGGGCTGGGCTTTGTTGTGATCCAAAGTGTAAAGCTGCTCTGAGAGCTGGAGCAGCTCTTCATCCCTGATGGCATCCTGGGACCTGGAGAATCCCTCTGGAAGGAGAGGCAGGGGGTTGGTGGGGCCAGGCAGCACCTCCTGGGGATGTGAGGGTGATGGGTTCCCTCATGGGTGCTGCACTGGTTTCACCAGACACGTGGAGGGGTTGGGTGGGGGGTGCAGGGAGGTCCCATCACACCAACCCCACACCCTGCAGATGAGAGCTATGGGGGCACTGGGGGAGCTGGGATCACCGGGGGAGCTGGGATCACCAGTCCTCATCCCACCATGCTGCTCAGGGCAGCTGGGATCAGCCTCCTCCTGGTGTTGAGGTGTGTGGTGACCAGTGAGCACAGGGACCAGTTCATCCCAGCAACCACACGTGGAGCAGCTGGTGATGGGGCAGCATGGGCACTGATACCCAGAAAGCCCCATGACACCCCCTTATTGACCCCCCTGGAGCTGTGGGGAGCTGGGGAGCATGGGATGGAGCTGGGGTGATGGTTTCTCACCCGAGTTACTCACCATGGGTGTGAGGTTCCTCCTCAGCCCATCCTCCTCCTGCGTGGAGAGCAGAGGACAAGCCAGTCAGGGGGATGCAGGTGGCTGCACATCACCACCAGTGGACACACAGACCCCTCTGCCCCTCTGGCAGCCTGAGGAGGGGGGAGACCAGCACCCCCCAGCACCCCCAGCATGCTCACCAGGCTGGCAGTGTGTGTAGTAGTCCTGGCAGCAGTTGTGGTGGCTCTCACACTCTGCATCGCAGTGGCACTCGTCCTCCCTGCTGTAGGGCTCCTCACAGCGTCCCTTGCAGGAGTCAGGGGCTGTGTACAGGTCTTTGGGAGGGACAAACAGCAGGATGGACCAACAAACCTTCTCCAGACAGACAGCACCCCACCAGCACCCTTCCTTCTGCCCACAGTCCCATCCTGGGGGACCCTGAGGGATCCAGCTCCTCCCTGGAGCTGTCTCTCCCCCTTGTCTGTGTTTAGGGGGGGGCACAGTGACTCCTCAGGATGCCCATCTCCAGGGGTGACTCCCCTCTGGCCATGGGCACCATCACATCACATCTGGGCCACCTCCCATCAGGAGGCAGGTTGGTGGCTCCCCATCATTAACCCTGACTCACCCCTCTAATGCCAGGGGTGCCCCAGGTTCAGCTCCCTGGGGCTGGAGGAGGGCTGCCACATTCCAGACACCCTCATGAGCATCTCAGGGGGAGGATGGGTGGGAAGAGGAGCCACAGGGGACCAAGGAATTGGGTTTTGTGGGAAGAGACAGCCTGGAGACCCCCTGCTTGGGAAGGGGCCAAGTGCTCTGTGCTGGGATGGGAGAGCAGGAGGTCCCAGCACAGCTTTGCCATCAGGAGAGGAGGGGAGTGGGGACAGGGAGGGGGTTGTCCCACTCTGCTTTGCCCCATCTGGAGTCCAACTGGGGGCCCCAACACAAGAGAGATGTGGGGCTGGTGGAGAGGGGTCAGAGGAGCCATGGGGGTGATGAGGAGCAGCTCCCCTGTGGAGAGAGGCTGAGGGAGCTGGGCTGGGTCAGCCTGGAGAAGAGAAGATTGGGGTGGGGGGCACCTTATAGTCCCTTCCCATCCCTGAAGGGAGCAGAGGAACAGGAGGGGAATCAGCTTGTTCAAGGGCAGAGACTGGCAGGACAAGGGGGCTGGAGTGAAGCTGGAGGAGGGAAGGGGGAGAGGAGAGATTGGGGGGAAGTTCTGTGCAGAGAGAGTGGTGAGGGGCTGGAAGGGGCTGCCCAGAGAGGGGGTGGATGCCCCATCCCTGGGGGTGTCCAAGGCCAGGTTGGATGGGGCCCTGGGCAGCCTTGTGTAGCTCCAGGCCTGGAGGTTGGTGGCCCTGCCTGTGGCAGGGGGGTTGGAGCTCTGTGACCCTTGGGGATCCAACCCAGCCCATTCCATGATTCATCCTCTGACTCCCAGCATCCTGCTGGGATGGTTTCCCATCTCCAAGGACGTGAGGAGGAGCCACGTCCCCAGCCAGCACCTTGCAAAGCAGTTGCTGGAGGACAGGGTGTTGCTCCCCTTTGCCAACCTGCAACCACCCAGCACCCAGCAGAGCCTTCAACTCCCAGCAGGTGAAGTGTGCCCTCAGGGCAAATCCTGTCACAGGCAGCAGGACAGTGACCTCACAACCTGCACCTGCACTGGCTTCCCTCCCACCTGCCCTGCTGGCTCTCCTGGCTTCTGCACCCCAGGTATTGGTGCTTCCACAGCATCGTGCGTGGCCAGCAGGTCACAGGAGGGGATCCTCCCCCTCTGCTCTGCCCTGCTCAGGCCCCACCTGGAGTGTTGTGTCCAGTGCTGGGCTCCCTGGGATCAAACAGCCAGGGATCTCCTGGAGAGAGTCCAGAGGAGGGATAAGAGATGCTGAAGGGCCTGGAGCATCTCCCCTGTGAGGAAAGGCTGAGTGAGCTGGGGCTGTTCAGCCTGGAGAGGAGAGACTGAGAGGGGAGCTGATCAATGGGGATCAATAGCTGAAGGGTGGGACACAGGGGGACATGGGCAGCCTCTGCTCAGTGTCTGTGGGGACAGGACAAGGGGCAATGGCTGCAAGTTGGAGTATAGGGAGTTCCACACCACCATGGGGAAGAACTTTTCCCCAGTGAGGGTGAGGGAGCCCTGGGACAGGCTGCCCAGGGGGTGTGGAGTCTCCTTCTCTGGAGAGATTCCAGCCCCATCTGGACACCAACCTGTCCTGGGGAGCTGCTTTGGCAGTGGGGTTGGACTCAATGGGCTCTGGAGGTCCCTTCCCACCCCTGTGATGCTGTGGTCACACAGGATGGCTGCCCCAGCACCCTGGCACACCACTGGGCCCCTTTGCCCCCTCCCCAACAGCTCCTTGTCTGCTCAACCCACTCAACAGCAAGACTGGCACTAGCAGGGAGGGAAGCCTTGCTTGGGATGCTCCTCCTGGTGATGATGCCATGACCCTTGATGCTCTTTCATTCCCAGTTCTGCTTGCACCGAGGCACTGGGAGAACTGGGAAGGGCTTGCAGAGGGATGGAGCACCCATGGTTTGGGTGATGAGTGATGCTCAGGGTGTCCAGACACCCCATTCTCAGCGGAGCAGCCAGGTCTGGAGCTGTGCTGGTGCTGGCAGATCCCATCTCCAGCTCAGCGTCCCTCCAGCTCCTGAAGCTGCCCTGGGGATCAGTCAGCCTGAATCACACATCCAGCCTCGTTTTCCAGCACCAATCCCAGAGGGATTGTGCAAGGTGGGAGCTGCCCACATATAAGTCACCTCTGAGAGGCTGAGGGACACGTGCTGCTGGAGCATGTCACAGCAGAGCACCGAGACCGGGGTGCGCCCTGACTCAGCCAGTGCTGGGAGCCTTGGGGAGCCCTCAGAGGAGTGAGCTCAGCATCACCCCATTTCCCACAGGGTGCCCAAGCTTCTCCCAGCGTAGGGTGCAGGGCATGGCAACAGGGACCTCACCCAAGGCATGGGCATGAGGAGTCTCCATGAGGGATGCTGGAGAGAAGGACGCAGCCAGCAGCCCTCAGTGCATCCCAATGGCTCCATCAAGGCTGGGCTGGTCCAGCCAGGAGGTATTTTGTGGGTGCAGGAGAGGTCTCCTGGCTGTGTGAAGCCAGGCAAATATTTATATCCCATTTTTAGCCCTGCATCCAGATGGATCATCCGTATCCATCCCTCCCTGGGCACAGGAAGGGTAAGAAAAGGCTCATTTTCCTTTCTGCCCAGAAGAGTCTTGGGTTGTTTCCTGAGCAGCCCCAGCCTGGGGGAATGTTTGAGCCATGGCAGAGCCATCCCAGCAGCTCCTGGGGTGGTTGGCTTCATCATGGTGATGCTCAGGTCAGGGCAGCACCCACGAGTTCCTGGCCTGACTCAGGACCTGGCTGTGCCAGACCCAAGAGCTGCCTCACGAAGGGGACAGCCAAAGGACTCATTAATTTTGGAGCAAATTGAGCCTGAGCTCCCCCTGAGCTCCCCAAATATTTAGTTACAAGCTCCCAGCCCCCAAAAACCAGGGTGCAAGGTGAGGTAATCAGGCAAAGAGCTCTGTGCTGCCCATCCATGGGCATGTGAGGTCATGGGGTTGTGGCTTGATGGAGCTGTGACAGCTCCCACAGGTCCCTCAGGGTGATGGTGCCGTTCCTCTGGTCCAAATTCCTCTGGTCCAAAGCCTGTGCCAAGGATGCACCACGCCACAAGCTGGTGATGCCACCCAGCTTCCCAGCACAGTTGAGCCCCAGTGATCCTTGGGAGAGGAGAGCGTGGCAGATCCCCACGCTGGTTTTGGGGGGCAGCCCAACACCTGTCTGGCAGCAGCTCCAGACCTTGCACAACTCCTTCCCATCTGTGCCTGGGGGTGTCCTCAGCTTCAGCTGGCTGGCAGCTGCAGAGGGGATGACGCTCCCCTCTTGCAAATGGGGTTTGTGCAAGGAGGGGGCAACGAGGGCATCCAGTCAGAGGCAGGATGCTGGGCATGCAGGAGCCAAACCTGGGGCTCAGGAGCCAAATCCCAGTTCTCAGGAGCAAAACCCCAATGCTCAGGAGCCAAACCTGGTGTTCTGGAGCAAAAACCCTGGTGTTCTGGAGCCAAAACCTGGTGTTCTGGAGCCAAAAACCTGGTGCTCAGGAGCCAAACCTGGTGCTCAGGAGCTAAAGCCTGGTGCTTTGGAGCCAAAACCCAGTTCTCAGGAGCCAAAACCCAATGCTCAGGAGTCAAAACCTGGTGCTCAGGAGCCAAACCTGGTGCTCTGGAGCCACAATCTGGTGCTCAGGAGCTAAAACCTGGTGCTCTGGAGCCAAAACCCAGTGCTCAGGAGTCAAAACTGGTGCTCAGGAGCCACAACCTGGTGATCAGGAGCCACAATCTGGTGATCAGGAGCCAAATCTGGTGCTCAGGAGCCACAACCTGGTGATCAGGAGCCACAATCTGGTGATCAGGAGCCAAATCTGGTGCTCAGGAGCCAAATCTGGTGCTCAGGAGCCAAACCTGGTGATCAGGAGCCACAACCTGGTGCTCAGGAGCCAAACCTGGTGCTCAGGAGCCAAAATCTGGTGTTCTGGAGCTAAAACCTGGTGCTCAGGAGCAAAAACCTGGTGTTCTGGAGCTCAAACCTGGTGCTCAGGAGCCAAACCTGGTGCTCAGGAGCCAAACCTGGTGATCAGGAGCCACAACCTGGTGATCAGGAGCCACAACCTGGTGTTCTTGAGCCAAAACCTGGTGCTCAGGAGCCAAACCTGGTGCTCAGGAGCCAAAATCTGGTGTTCTGGAGCTAAAACCTGGTGCTCAGGAGCGAAAACCTGGTGTTCTGGAGCTCAAACCTGGTGCTCAGGAGCCAAACCTGGTGCTCAGGAGCCACAACCTGGTGTTCTTGAGCCAAAACCTGGTGCTCAGGAGCCAAACCTGGTGCTCAGGAGCCAAAATCTGGTGCTCAGGAGCCACAACCTGGTGTTCTTGAGCCAAAACCTGGTGCTCAGGAGCCAAACCTGGTGCTCAGGAGCCAAACCTGGTGCTCAGGAGCCACAGCCTGGTGCTCAGGAGTCAAAACCTGGTGCTCAGGAGCCAAAACCTGGTGCTCAGGAGCCAAATCTGGTGCTCAGGAGCCAAATCTGGTGCTCAGGAGCCACAACCTGGTGATCAGGAGCCAAAACCTGGTGCTCAGGAGCCAAACCTGGTGCTCAGGAGCCAAACCTGGTGCTCAGGAGCCACAATCTGGTGATCAGGAGCCAAACCTGGTGATCAGGAGCCACAGCCTGGTGCTCAGGAGCCAAACCTGGTGCTCAGGAGCCAAACCTGGTGCTCAGGAGCCACTCCTCATTGCAGCATCCACCTTAAAGCCAGAGCACGTTTTTATCACCTCTCCAAGCCCATCTCCTCCCGTAACCACTGTGGGGTTGTGAGGGGCAAAACACCCCAGTCCACATGTTGTTTCCCATCACTGGTCCCTCCCTTCACCTCCAGGGACCCCCCCATCCCAGCCTGGGGGGTGGGGATGGAGGAGCCAGAGGAAGGTGGGCTTGCACAGTGGAAGCCCACCAAGATGCACCAGGAAGAAACTGGTGGGCAAAGGGGAACCCCTCAAGGAGAAGCATCAACCACCCTCCTCACCCACTGAGACCCCAAAGCTTGAGGGAGAGCCCCCCAAATACCCTGCCCCCTGCAAGGAACCAGCTTCCCCAGCACCTTCATCTGCTTCCATCCCACCCTTTGTCCCCTTCCCAGCTGGGTTATCCCAAAGCAAAGCTCCATTACTCACTGCTGGACACGCAGCCCAGGGCTATTCCTGCCCCAATGAAGAGGATCCAAACCTTCATCCTGCCCTAAACAACGAGCTGGGGGGTCCTTGGAGTATCCCAGAGAGCAGGTTGGGAATGCTGGTGCTCCTCAGTGCTCCCTGCTCTATGTGTATCCCCTGGGAGTGTGGTGGGGAGGGAGGGAGGGAGGGAGGGAGGGAGGAGCATGATGCCACTGAGGGCTTCACGAGCAGAGCTGCACCCAAACTTTGCCAAAAGTCATTAAGTGCACAGCTTAATTATAGGCTGCCCAGTGTGGGAGGAGGGCTGGTAAATCCAGTATCCCAGTATTGCTCCACTGGGAGCCTGCATGACCCCGGAGTGGGGGTGGAAGGAGCACAGGGGGGAGCTTCTCAGTGGGGTCTTGCCCACCCACAGCCCAGCAGGTCCATGAGACAGCTTGCCCCTGTGCCCTCCCACACAATTGGTGTTAATTGGGGGGGGTCTCTCTGCTCCCTGGTTGATTTGGGGTGATGAGCTGCCCTTCCTCAGCCCCTGTGCCCCCTGGGTGGCACATGTGAAGCCCCCAGGTCCTCCAGCAGCACCAAGAAACCCTGAGATGTCACCACAAGCCAAGGGCCAGGCTGAAGGCTGCTCAGGGAGTAGGTGTGGTGGGCTATCCCAGGGGGGTCTCCAAGCCCATCCTCATGCCCCACAGGGCTCCAGGGGAGGCTGGGTAACGCTGCAGAGGAGCTCAGCCCACGCTTGGTGTGGTCACCAACCTCTTCCCTGCACACAGCAGCACCAGTGCATCCCCCCAGAAGATGTGTCACCCAAAGGTGGTGGGTTTTTGGGTGTATCTGGCAGGAGAGGTGGCTTTCCATGCTACCACAGCCTGGGGGAGGGGCTCAGCACCCACTGGTTCCCAGTCCTGAAGTGTGTCACAACGTCCCCACCAGCACTCCCAGAGGTGTGGGAGTCTCCAGACCCGAATGGGTCAGAGCCCATCCTGCCCCCAAGGGCATCTTCAAGCTGTTTTCAGGGGGGGCTGATGTCCACCCACCCCCCCTCTGCTGCCCACTCACTGGGCTGCCCTCAAAACTGTGCCAGGAGAACCATCCCTCAGCATCCTCAGAGTCCTTCAGGAGGCTGGTTGAAACCCTGGGAGGTTTTTTTCCCCATTCTGGGAATTTTTTTGGCTGCTGGAGGAGGCTCAGAGCTCCCCACACCTCCCCCTGTCCCCAGCCACCATCCTTTGAGGCACAGGCTGACCTCAGCATGTCCCTCATGGACCATGTCCATGGGCCACCCAGCAGCATCCTTCCTCTCCCTGTCCTGAGAAACACCAGGGAGGGACCTCACCCCCCACCCCAGGGTCCAGCCGTGCCCAAAGCTCCTGTGGCAGACCCAGGGGCACATCCTGACACGGGATGGTCCCACATTGTCCATGTCCCTCTGGTTTGGCCAGGTCCCTGCTGGGATACTGGGAACACTCCCCAGCTGGAGGCTCCAGGAGCTTCTGTAAACACCCCCAGGCTCCTGACTAAGTCCAGGATGGGGGGTCTCCCCACCAAGGAGGGGGACCACTCCCTTGGGAAGAGGTGACCTGACCCCCCTCAAAAACACCTCCTGAGCCAGGGGAGGGCATTCCTCACCTCCTGCTGACTCAGCCAAGCCTCAGCTTGCCCAGGGCACCTTGGCTGGCACCAGAGAGCAGCCTTTGGTGTAATAAGGACCAGGTTTGGCTTCTCTGTCACCTTCCTGTCACGTCCCAGCCTCTGCCCCGGGCTGATGACCCTGCTGACCCATCCTTTGTGTCACCCTAAGCAGAGGCTGCTCCTCGAGTCCATCAGCCCAGCTCTGCCCAGCTCCCCACGTGCCTCAAGCTCTTCCTGGGGTGAGGAGCTGCTGTTGGGTGGATGTGACTGTTGTGCATCCGTCCTGGGGTGCTCAGGAGGAGCAGGAGCCAGGGCACCTGGAGATGGAGCAAGCTCGGATCTGCTGGGTGAAGGAGCTGGATGCCCACCACAGAGGAGCGTGGAGATGGAGCCCATCCCCTCATTCCCAGTTTCCCTTCCCAGGAGCTGGATGCCCACCATGGAGGAGGGTGGAGATGGAGCCCCTCTCCTCAATTTTCCCTTCCCAGGAGCTGGATGCCCACCACAGAGGAGGGTGGAGATGGAGCCCATCCCCTCATTCCCAGTTTCCCTTCCCAGGATGATGATGATGATGATGATGATGATGATGATGAAGCCTTTTGCCTTTGGGCTCAACTGGGAGGATTGGCTCCCTCAGCAAAGACCTGGGAACGGGGTGTCTGTCTGTCTGTCCCTGCCTCTCAGCCACACCTCCCAAAACTCGTGTCTGGGTGCCAGCACCCCCTTCCCCTCCCCCTCCCCTCCCTCCTCCCCCCACTCTGTGCTCCAGCACAACTGGACCCTCACCCCAGACCCTCCCCCCTCGCCTCAGACCCTCGCCCCTCACCCCAGACCCTCACCCCTCACCCTCTCCTCAGACCCTCGCCCCTCACCCCAGACCCTCCCCCCTCGCCTCAGACCCTCGCCCCTCACCCCAGACCCTCCCCCCTCGCCTCAGACCCTCACCCCTCACCCCAGACCCTCTACCCCAGACCCTCACCCCAGACCCTCTACCCCAGACCCTCACCCCAGACCCTCACCCCTCACCTCAGACCCTCACCCTCTCCTCAGACCCTCACCCCAGACCCTCACCCCTCACCCCAGACCCTCTACCCCAGACCCTCACCCCAGACCCTCCCCCCTCACCCCAGACCCTCCCTCACACCTTGGCCCACAGTCTCACCCCCAGACTCTCCATCATTTCCTAGGAGCAAGCCTGCCCCACGCCCAGCTCCATCCCCACCCCCTCCTGCCACCCTCCTCTCCACATCCTCCTGGGCTCCTGTCCCCTTTCCAGAACGTTCCCCCCTCACCCTGGGGACATCACAGAGCTTCCTCAGCCTTGTGGGAGTTACTGGAGAGGCTGGACCTGGGTGCTCCCCCTCCTAGAGCCAGCAGCTGGTGGAGGGGAAGGGCTGGAGGGGTACAGAGGGTGGTGGGTTCCCCAAGGGGGTGGGATGCTCCTCAGAGGCTGCAATGGGAAAACCAGATGAGGGGCAACTTCTCCATCCCAGCCAACCACACTGAGGAGGGGAAAGCAGCCCTGAGACCCATCCATGGATCCATGATCCATCCCTGGATCCAGCTATCCATCCCATGGGCTGAAGGTGATCTGCAGGCCTGGAAACATCTGGAAAATGCCCAGCTTGGTTTAACCCTGCCCTCCCCAGGCAGCAGCTCCTTCATATCCAGGTTCCTTGAGGGGAACCATCCCAGGAAAGGAGGATGCTGGAGGTCTGGGCTGCCTGGGTTGGGTCTGGATGCCAAGGAAGCACCATCACCCCTCTGCTTTGTGCCCTGATTCACGCTGGGACCACGTGTGGGGATGGAGGTGGGAACTGGGAAGATGCCAGGTCCCAAACTGGGACCCTACTGGGCACGGCTGCCTGAGCTGGGCAGGGAATTGGGAAGCTGAGGTTTGTACTGGGAGGGGACACACAACCCCTGGGGTGGACCCTGCATCACTGGAAACATCATTTGGGTGTGATGGGGGCTTTTATTTGGAACAAGCCACACTGAGACGCTCTGTGGGGAGGGATGGGGGTGACCCCCCCACCTCAGTGTCCTTCAGCCAGCCCCCCAGCCCCTGCCATGGGCTGGGCCACCATCTCCATCACAGGGGCCACCACGGCCTCCTGCTGCCCTGCCTCTGGGCCTGTGGACACAGCTATCCCTGCTCCCACCCCTGTGGGGAAACTGAGGCACGGAGGAGGCTGGGCTTAGCCTGAGGTCTGGCAGCACAGGCTGGTTCTTGGAGGGGATCGTGACACTGTCCCCACAGCAGCCCCTGGGGTGGGGGATGCAGCCAGCACCTCCCATTGGGACAGAGGGAAGGATAGGGCCCTTCTGGGGCTGCCCCAGGACAGCACAAAGCCAGACCCAGAGCTCAGCCTGGGCCTCTGCACCCCGATGGACACAGACATGGGGGTTCCCTGCTCATGGCTTGAGTCCTGCCAGGGGGAAGAGGCACCTTCCAGCGCAGCACCTCCAGCGTGGGCAGCATCAGGGGGGGATCCAGGGCTCCTTCCTCCCCCCGGGGCTGGTGCAGGGACTCAATCCAGGGGTTAGAAAGGGGAACACAGCCTGACATCCCAAAACACCTCCCTGGCTCAGCCAGCCGGGTCTGTCCCCAGCCCCACAGCGGCCTTGGCCAGGCCTGGGGCCTGCGGCGCGGCCCAGCACAGGCCAGAGGCTGCTCTCCTCCTGCTCCAGCTCAGCCCGGTGCTCTCAGGAGCCCAGCAGGGCTGCACACCCCTGCTGCCAGCCCCCCTGCAGCCCTTGGTCCCCCTCCTCAGGGCTCCAGGCCGTGGGAGAGCCGCAGCAGCTCCTGCTGCCTGTCGATGGCCCTGAGGTGCTGCAGGTAGGCCCAGGTGGAGACGGGGCTCCGCACGCTCAGGGACTGCTCCGAGCCTGTGGGGCAGAGGTGAGGGGTGGGGGAGGCTCCTGTCTCGCTGATCCCCCCCATCCCCTGAGGCTCAGCACATCCAAAGCTCTCCAGCACCTCGGGCTGGGCTCTCCCACCCCCGTCGCCTCTTGCTCATCCCCTCCACCGGCTCTCCCTGGGCTCACACATCCCCCATCTCCCCTCCCTCAGCTCAGGGATCCCTCCCTCCCCTCTCCCTCCCTCCATCCCCTCTCCCTCCATCCCCTCTCCCTGGGCTCACACATCCCCCATCTCCCCTCCCTCAGCTCAGGGATCCCTCCCTCCCCTCTCCCTCCCTCCATCCCCTCTCCCTCCATCCCCTCTCCCTCCATCCCCTCTCCCTGGGCTCACACATCCCCCATCTCCCCTCCCTCAGCTCAGGGATCCCTCCATCCCCTCTCCCTCCATCCCCTCTCCCTCCATCCCCTTTTCCAGCTCACTGGCCCCTCCATCCCCTCTCCCTCCATCCCCTCTCCCTTGGCTCTCACATCCCTCCCTCCCCTCTTCCAGCTCAGGGATACCTCCATCTCCTCTCCCTCCATCCCCTCTCCCTGGGCCCACACATCCCTCCCTCCCCTCTTCCAGCTCAGGGATCCCTCCATCCCCTCTCCCTCCATCCCCTCTCCCTCAGCTCACACAACCCTCCATCCCCTCTTCCAGCTCACTGGCCCCTCCATCCCCTCTCCTTCCATCCCCTCTCCCTCCATCCCCTCTCCCTTGGCTCTCACATCCCTCCATCCCCTCTCCCTTGGCTCTCACATCCCTCCATCCCCTCTTCCAGCTCAGGAATACCTCCATCCCCTATCCCACCCTCCCCTCTCCCTCCATCCCCTCTCCCTTGGCTCACACATCCCTCCATCCCCTCTTCCAGCTCACTGATCCCTCCATCCCCTCTCCCTCCATCCCCTCTCCCTGGGCTCACACATCCCTCCATCCCCTCTTCCAGCTCACTGATCCCTCCATCCCCTCTCCCTCCATCCCCTCTCCCTGGGCTCACACATCCCTCCATCCCCTCCCGGAGCCCACTGGAGCTGAAGGAGCAGGAACAAGTGGGGACAGACTTGCTCCACGGGGTGAAGCGATGCCCCAGCCTGCTGCCTATCAGCCAGAGTCCTCCAGACACACGGGGAGCACCCCAAGACTCCCTCCAGCACCCCAAGACTCCCTCCAGCACCCAGAGCTGCTGCCTGGTGCCTCCAGCCAGCAGCCCAGGGGCACCAGCAGCATCCTGACCAGCTGCCACCCACTGTATCCAGGCTGATCTCCTCAGGACACCCCCATGGGACCTTCCCCCTGCTGAGCACGGTGGGTGCAGCCCCCCCCAGGGCTGGCCCTGTGGGTGGGGGTCAGATGGGTGAGTCCCAGACGTACACGTGGAGATCCGGATGGCTTTGGGGTCCTCAGGCCGGTGAGGAGAGCGGTTCCGCAGCGGGGAGAGAGGAGCTGGGCATGGAGAGAGGAGAGCAGGAGCT
Source organism: Porphyrio hochstetteri (assembly GCA_020800305.1). Lineage (NCBI taxonomy): Eukaryota > Metazoa > Chordata > Aves > Gruiformes > Rallidae > Porphyrio > Porphyrio hochstetteri. The sequence goes on along the minus strand of CM036934.1, from coordinate 2,264,979 downwards.
GAGCCCCAACCCCAAAGGAGCGCCCAGCCCAGCCCAGCCCATCCCAGCCCATCCCCATCCCATCCCAGCCCATCCCCATCCCATCCCCTCCCCACCCCATCCCCATCCCCATCCCATCCCATCCCCATCCCCTCCCTATCCCATCCCCATCCCATCCCATCCCCATCCCCTCCCCATCCCCATCCCCATCCCATCCCATCCCCATCCCCATCCCCATCCCCATCCCATCCCATCCCCATCCCCATCCCCTTCCCCATCCCATCGCCATCCCATCCCATCCCCATCCCCATCCCCATCCCATCCCATCCCCATCCCCATCCCCTTCCCCATCCCATCGCCATCCCATCCCATCCCCATCCCCATCCCCATCCCATCCCCATCCCCTCCCCATCCCCATCCCATCCCCATCCCATCCCCATCCCCTCCCTATCCCATCCCCATCCTCATCCCCATCCCCATCCCATCCCCATCCCCTCCCCATCCCATTCCATCCCATCCCCATCCCCTCCCCATCCCCATCCAATCCCATTCCATCCCCATCCCCTCCCCATCCCCTCCCCATCCCATCCCATCCCCATTCCATCCCCATCCCCATCCCATCCCCATCCCCATCCCCATCCCATCCCCACCCCCTCCCCACCCCATCCCCATCCCATCCCCACCCCCTCCCCACCCCATCCCCATCCCATCCCCATCCCCATCCCCATCCCATCCCCATCCCATCCCCATCCCCATCCCCATCCCATCCCCATCCCCATCCCCATCCCATCCCCACCCCCTCCCCACCCCCTCCCCACCCCATCCCCATCCCCATCCCATCCCCATCCCCATCCCCATCCCCACCCCATCCCCACCCCCTCCCCACCCCATCCCCATCCCATCCCCACCCCCTCCCCACCCCATCCCCATCCCATCCCCATCCCCATCCCCATCCCATCCCCATCCCCATCCCCTCCCCATCCCCATCCCCATCCCCACCCCCTCCCCACCCCATCCCCATCCCCATCCCCATCCCCATCCCCACCCCCTCCCCACCCCATCCCCATCCCATCCCCACCCCCTCCCCTCCCCATCCCATCCCCATCCCCATCCCCATCCCATCCCCATCCCCATCCCCATCCCATCCCCATCCCCATCCCCTCCCCATCCCCTCTCCATCCCATCCCATCCCATCCCCATCCCCTCCCCAATCTCCATCCCATCCCCATCCCCATCCCCACCCCATCCCCATCCCATCCCCTCCCCATCCCCATCCCCATCCCCATCCCCTCTCCATCCCATCCCCATCCCCATCCCCATCCCATCCCCATCCCATCCCATCCCATCCCCCCAGCCAGGAGCCCTCACCGTGTGCGTGGCCCCGGCAGCGCTGCAGGACACGCACAGTCTTTGCCATCATGTGCTGTGGACAAGGCACAGGGGTCACCTGCTGTCACCTGCCCCCACTTTCCTCCCAGGCTGGTGAGACACGGTCCCCTCCAGCCTCAGCCCCCCCCAAGGTGGGGGGGACACGATGGGGTCCCACCTGCTGGAGGGTTCTAACACAGTGGGGATGACCTGGGTCTGCATCCCAGGGGATTGAGGGTGGGGGGGACACACACAGAGCAAGTCCCCTGGGCTGTTCTAACACAGTGGGGATGACCTGGATCTGCATCCCAGGGGATTGGGGGGGGGGACACACACACACAGCAAGTCCCCTGAGGTGGGGAGGGGTCCAGGGGGCACCCACCCCACTCACCATCTTCTCAAAGTTGATGAGGTTCTCAGCCAGCGTGCGGTTGCCCTCGTGGATGAAGGTCATGTCTGTGGGGAGGGGGGTGTGGGGGGAGATGTGGGATGAGATGCAGCTTCTTGATGCTTGGGGAGGATCCCTGGATGGATCCCAAGAGATCCCCGCTGCCCCAACCCACTCCCCCCCTGCAGCACCCGAGCTGAGGCACCCACCTTTGAGGAGGAGGGGCACGAAGGGGATGATGGGGGGGCTCAGCTTGGCCACAGCCAGGCGATAGACCCTGTGGTTCCACGAGGGGTCCTGGGGAGGGGGGGGGGGGGGATGGAGCAGCACCTCAGGGTGGGGCCAGGGGATGCAGGGGAGGATGGGGGAGGTGGGATCGTCACCCCCGTGACCTCACAGCTTTTGGGAAGGGGGCCAAACCCTCCTGGGAGGGGGGGGACAGGCTGTGGGGAGGGGGCTTCACTCACCAGCATCCGCTCCAGCGCCGAGTGAAGCTTCCGAATCTTGTGGGGCAGCCTCTGTGTGGAGAGAGGGGGGGTCAGCCCAGCCTGCCCACCCCAGAGACCCCCCAAACCCCAACCCACCTCCTGCCCAGACCCCTCCCCAGCTCACCTCCAGCCCAGACCCCTCCCCAGCTCACCTCCAACCCAGACCCCTCCCCAACTCACCTCCAGCCCAGCCCCCTCCCCAACCCACCTCCTGCCCAGACCCCTCCCCAGCTCACCTCCAGCCCAGCCCCCTCCCCAACTCACCTCCTGCCCAGCCCCCTCCCCAGGTCACCTCCTGCCCAGACCCCTCCCCAACTCACCTCCAGCCCAGACCCCTCCCTAACTCACCTCCAACCCAGACCCCTCCCCAGCTCACCTCCAGCCCAGACCCCTCCCCAAATCACCTCCTGCCCAGACCCCTCCCCAGCTCACCTCCTGCCCAGCCCCCTCCCCAACTCACCTCCTGCCCAGACCCCTCCCCAGCTCACCTCCACCCCAGACCCCTCCCCAGCTCACCTCCAGCCCAGACCCCTCCCCAGCTCACCTCCAACCCAGACCCCTCCCTAAATCACCTCCAACCCAGACCCCTCCCCAGCTCACCTCCAACCCAGACCCCTCCCCAGCTCACCTCCAGCCCAGACCCCTCCCCAGCTCACCTCCTGCCCAGACCCCTCCCCAGCTCACCTCCAACCCAGACCCCTCCCCAGCTCACCTCCAGCCCAGCCCCCTCCCCAACTCACCTCCTGCCCAGACCCCTCCCCAGCTCACCTCCAACCCAGACCCCTCCCCAACTCACCTCCAACACAGACCCCTCCCCAGCTCACCTCCTGCCCAGACCCCTCCCCAACTCACCTCCTGCCCAGACCCCTCCCCAGCTCACCCCCTACCCAGACCCCTCCCCAGCTCACCTCCTGCCCAGACCCCTCCCCAGCTCACCTCCTGCCCAGCCCCCTCCCCAGCTCACCTCCAACCCAGACCCCTCCCCAACTCACCTCCTGCCCAGACCCCTCCCCAGCTCACCCCCTACCCAGACCCCTCCCCAGCTCACCTCCTGCCCAGACCCCTCCCCAGCTCACCCCCTACCCAGACCCCTCCCCAACTCACCTCCAGCCCAGACCCCTCCCCAGCTCACCTCCTGCCCAGACCCCTCCCCAACTCATATCCTACCCAGACCCCTCCCCAGCTCACCTCCAGCCCAGACCCCTCCCCAGCTCACCTCCAGCCCAGCCCCCTCCCCAACTCACCTCCTGCCCAGACCCCTCCCCAGCTCACCTCCAACCCAGACCCCTCCCCAACTCACCTCCAACACAGACCCCTCCCCAGCTCACCTCCTGCCCAGACCCCTCCCCAACTCACCTCCTGCCCAGACCCCTCCCCAGCTCACCCCCTACCCAGACCCCTCCCCAGCTCACCTCCTGCCCAGACCCCTCCCCAGCTCACCTCCTGCCCAGCCCCCTCCCCAGCTCACCTCCAACCCAGACCCCTCCCCAACTCACCTCCTGCCCAGACCCCTCCCCAGCTCACCCCCTACCCAGACCCCTCCCCAGCTCACCTCCTGCCCAGACCCCTCCCCAGCTCACCCCCTACCCAGACCCCTCCCCAACTCACCTCCAGCCCAGACCCCTCCCCAGCTCACCTCCTGCCCAGACCCCTCCCCAACTCATATCCTACCCAGACCCCTCCCTAACTCACCTCCAACCCAGACCCCTCCCCAACTCACCTCCAACCCAGACCCCTCCCCAACTCACCTCCTGCCCAGCCCCCTCCCCAGCTCACCTCCAGCCCAGACCCCTCCCCAGCTCACCTCCTGCCCAGACCCCTCCCCAACTCATATCCTACCCAGACCCCTCCCTAACTCACCTCCAACCCAGACCCCTCCCCAACTCACCTCCAACCCAGACCCCTCCCCAGCTCACCTCCTGCCCAGACCCCTCCCCAGCTCACCTCCTGCCCCATCTCAGCCCCCAACACCCAGACCACCCAATGCAGGGGACCCCGCTCCATCCCTGCAGACATCTCAGGGGGGGTCTCAGGGTTGGGGTGGGTGAGTTAGGGGGGTCACCACCCTCACCCCAAAGGTGGTGGGTTACCTCCCAGGTCTTGGCCAGGCGGCTGACAGCCGTGTTGCTCACACCAAACATCACAGCAAAGAAGGAGTTGAGGTTCTTCTGCTCCTTGAGGCTGCGGGGGGAGGGAGGACACGGGGGTCAGGTGGGATATGGGTGGACAGACAGATGGACAGAGCCAGGGCTCAGTCCTGGGTCCAGTCTTGTTCAACATCAATGATCTGGATGAAGGGATGGGATGGTCCCTCAGTCAGTTTGGGGGTGACACTAAACTGGGAGAAGTGTTGATCTGCCTGAGGGTGGGGAGGGTCTTCAGAGGGGGCTGGACAGGCTGGACCCATGGGCTGAGACCAGTGGGATGGGGTTTAACAAGGCCAAGTGTAGAGTGCTGCACATGGGACACAACAACCCCCAGCTACAGGCTTGGGGGGGACTGGCTGGAGAGCTGTCAGGCTGAGAAGGACCTGGGGGTGTTGGGTGATGCAGGCTGAATATGAGTCAGCAGGGTGCCCAGGAAAGCCAAGGGCATCTTGGCTTGTGTCAGCCCCAGTGTGGCCAGTAGGGCTGGGGAGGGGATTGTGCCCCTGGGCTGGGCACTGGGGAGGCTGCACCTCGAGTGCTGGGTCCAGTTCTGGGCTCCTCAGCACCAGAAGGACATTGGGGTCCTGGAGCGAGTCCAGAGAAGGGCAACCAGGCTGGGGAAGGGGCTGGAGGGCAAATCCTCTGAGGAGCAGCTGAGGGAGCTGGGGGTGTTGAGCCTGGAGAAGAGGAGGCTGAGGGGAGACCTTCTCCCCACCTACAACTACCTGAAGGGAGGGTGTAGAGAGATGGGTGATGGTCTCTTCAGCCAGGGGACAGGAGATGGGACAAGGGGGAATGGCATGAAGCTGTGCCAGGGCAGGGGCAGATTGGATGTTAGGAAAAAATATGTTACTGAAAGAGTTGTGGGGATGGGAACAGGGGCCTGGAGCAGGGTCAGGGCCTGGCACAGGCTGCCCAGGGAGGGGCTGAGTCACCTTCCCTGGATGTGCTCATAAAAAGGGTGGATGAGGTGCTCAGGGATCTGGTTTAGTTTAGGATGAGAACGGTTGGACTTGATGACCTTCAAGGGTCTTTTCCAACCTGGGCATTCTGTGATGGTGTGACTCACTGTGCAGCCAGCTTGATGAACTTTCGGAGGAGCTGGGCCCTCCGTCCCACCTCTGGGCAGAGGCAGAGCTCGGTGGCCACCCAGTACTGCAGCTCGTTGAAGCGCCTCATCACCCGCTCCAGGTTGGCCGTGGTCACGTCGTGGAAGGTCTGGGGCCCCACGATGTAGTGGATCATCTCTACCTGCAACCAGCCCAGCTGGTGGGTGAGGGATGAGGGGGTTTGGGAGGGGGGGGTGTCCTAAAAGCCACCCTTGGAGGTGTCATCCCCACCCCAGCCTGGGTTCGACCTGGTGGATGCTCTTGAAGAGGTTCCAGTCGTAGTCGGTGAGGTGGCTGGCCAGGTCCTTGGAGCTGATGAGGTCCAAGGTCTCTGAGGAGCCGACTTGGGGGCCCAGCTGCTCAGGGTGGGGGGTCTGGGTGCAGGAGGGGGGGACTCCTGACCCCTCCTGCTGTTTGCTGCCAAGGTGACCCCAGCCCCCTTCCCCATGGCAGAGGAGCAGGGAAGGGATGGGGACACCCCAACCCCCCAGGATGAAGCATCCCCAGGAGAGCCCCCCAGGATGAAGCATCCCAAGGAGAGACCCCAAGGATATGGCACCCCCAGGAGAGACCCCAGAGGCACTGCAGCCCCCAAACCCTGCTGGGGGGGCTGACCCAGAGTTGCCCACCCCCAAGAACCCCCCCCACCCTGTGCTCACCAGGCTGCCCAGCTCCTCCACGCTCACGGCGAAGAGCCGCTCGTTGAGCCCCAGCGCCGTGAACACCCCCACAGCGTCCAGCTGCAGCCCCACCTTGTCTGGGGGAGAGGGGATGGTCAGTGCCCAGCCTGGGTGGGCACGGGGAGGTGGGCACTGTGGCACCCCCAGGAGAGCCCCCCCAGGAGAGACCCCGAGGAGGTGGGATCCCCAGGAGAGCCCCCCAGGATGAAGCATCCCCAGGAGAGCCCCCCAGGATGAAGCATCCCAAGGAGAGCCCCCCAGGAAGTGGAGTTCCCAAGGAGAGACCCCCAGGATATGGCACCCCCAAGAGAGACCCCAGAGATTTGGGATCCCATAGGAGAGACCCCGAGGATGTGGGATCCCATGGGAGAGACCCTGAGGACATGGGATCCCCAGGAGAGCCCCCCAGGATGAAGCATCCCCAGGAGAGACCCCCAGGATATGGCACCCCCAAGAGAGACCCCAGAGATTTGGGATCCCATAGGAGAGACCCCGAGGAGGTGGGATCCCATGGGAGAGACCCTGAGGACATGGGATCCCCAGGAGAGCCCCCCAGGATGAAGCATCCCCAGGAGAGACCCCCAGGATATGGCACCCCCAAGAGAGACCCCAGAGATTTGGGATCCCATAGGAGAGACCCCGAGGAGGTGGGATCCCATAGGAGAGACCCTGAGGAGGTGGGATCCCCAGGAGAGCCCCCCAGGATGAAGCATCCCCAGGAGAGACCCCCAGGATGAAGCATCCCAAGAAGAGACCCCAGAGATTTGGGATCCCATAGGAGAGACCCCAAGGATGTGGGATCCCATGGGAGAAACCTTGAGGACATGGGATCCCAAGGAGAGCTCCCCAGGATGAAGCATCCCAAGGAGAGCCCCCCAGGAAGTGGAGTTCCCAAGGAGAGACCCCCAGGATATGGCACCCCCAAGAGAGACCCCAGGGATTTGGGATCCCATAGGAGAGACCCCAAGGATGTGGGATCCCATAGGAGAGACCCCGAGGAGGTGGGGATCCCATGGGAGAGACCCTGAGGACATGGGATTCCCCAGGAGAGCCCCCCAGGATGAAGCATCCCAAGGAGAGACCCCCAGGATATGGCACCCCCCAAGAGAGACCCCAGAGATTTGGGATCCCATAGGAGAGACCCCGAGGAGGTGGGATCCCATGGGAGAGACCCTGAGGACATGGGATCCCCAGGAGAGCCCCCCAGGATGAAGCATCCCCAGGAGAGACCCCCAGGATATGGCACCCCCAAGAGAGACCCCAGAGATTTGGGATCCCATAGGAGAGACCCCGAGGAGGTGGGATCCCATGGGAGAGACCCTGAGGACATGGGATCCCCAGGAGAGCCTCCCAGGATGTGGGATCCTCAGGATGAGGCACCCCCAGGATGTGGGATCCTCAGGATAAGGCACCCCAGGAGAGACCCCAGGGATGTGGGATCCCCAGGAGAGCCCCCCAGGATGAGGCACCCCCAGGATGTGGCACCCCCCAGGACAAGGCACCCCCAGGAGAGACCCCAGGGATGTGGCACCCCCAGGACGAGGCACCCCCAGGATGAGACACCCCCAGGATGTGACACCCCCAGGACGAGGCACCCCCAGGACGAGGCACCCCCAGGACGAGACATCCCCAGGATGTGGCATCCCATGGGAGAGACCCTGAGGACATGGGACACCAAGGAGAGACCCCAGGACGAGGCATCCCCAGGATGAGGCACCCCCAGAACGAGACACCCCCAGGAGAGACCCCAGGACGAGACACCCCCAGGATGTGACACCCCCAGGACGAGACACCCCCAGAACGAGACACCCCCAGGACGAGATCCCCCAGGAGAGACCCCGAGGAGGTGGCATCCCATGGGAGAGACCCTGAGGACATGGGACACCAAGGAGAGACCGCAGGACGAGGCATCCCCAGGAGAGACCCCAGGATGTGACACCCCCAGGACGAGACACCCCCAGGATGAGAAACCCCCAGGATGTGGCACCCCCTGGATGTGACAACCCCAGGATGAGGCACCCCCAGGAGAGACCCCGAGGAGGTGGCATCCCATGGGAGAGACCCTGAGGACATGGGACGCCAAGGAGAGACCGCAGGACGAGGCATCCCCAGGAGAGACCCCAGGATGAGACACCCCCAGGACGAGGCACCCCCAGGATGTGACACCCCCAGCATGTGACACCCCCAGGACGAGGCACCCCCAGAACGAGACACCCCCAGGATGAGACACCCCCAGGGATGTGACACTCCCAGGACGAGGCACCCCCAGGATGTGGCATCCCATAGGAGAGACCCTGAGGGACAGGGGACACCAAGGAGAGACCCCAGGACGAGGTATCCCCAGGATGTGACACCCCCCAGGATGTGACACCCCCAGGAGCACCCCCTCACCTCCAGCCGAATTGACCTTGACCAGGACGTGGTCCCGGTGCCGGCCGAGCCGGGGCCGCAGGGAGCGCAGCACGTCCCGCACCGACGCCGTGACGGGCAGCACGGTCAGCAGGCACGAGTGGTCAGCTCTGTACACCTCATAGGGCACTGGGGGGGGACAGGAGGGGGCTCTGGGGTCCCACTCCCCACGGAGGGGGCAGTGTCCCCCCCCCCCCCACCCCAGCCTGGCTCTACCTCTGTCCTGGGCTCGCAGGGCGCAGCTGCTGTTCCCAGGCGCCTCTTCCTGGCTGGGGAACCAGGTCCCTGAGCTCCGAGCCTGGGGGACAGACAGGGCAGGATGCCAGCCCAGTGCCCCTGACACCCCACTGCCCCTGACACCCCCCTACCCTGCCACCCTAGTGCCCCTGACACCCCCCATCCTGCCACCCCCCCCATCCTGCCACCCCACTGCCCCTGACACCCCCCTGCCCCTGACACCCCCCTACCCTGCCACCCTAGTGCCCCTGACACCCCCCATCCTGCCACCCCCCCATCCTGCCACCCCACTGCCCCTGACACCCCCCTACCCTGCCACCCCCATCCTGCCACCCCCCATCCTGCCACCCCCACCGCCCCTGCCACCCCCCACCCTGCCACCCCACTGCCCCTGCCACCCCCCACCCTGCCACCCCACTGCCCCTGACACCCCCTCATCCTGCCACCCCACTGCCCCTGACACCCCCCCACCCTGCCACCCCCACTGCCCCTGACACCTCACCGCCCCTGCCACCCCCCCACCCTGCCACCCCCCTTGCCCCTGCCACCCCCCCCATCCTGACACCCCCCTGCCCCTGACACCCCCCTGCCCCTGACACCCCCCCACCCTGCCACCCCACTGCCCCTGACACCCCCCCACCCTGCCACCCCACTGCCCCTGACACCCCCCACCCTGCCACCCCACTGCCCCTGACATCCCCCATCCTGACACCCCACTGCCCCTGACACCCTCCTGCCCCTGCCACCCCCCCACCCTGACACCCCACCACCCCTGCCACCCCACTGTCCCTGCCACCCCACTGCCCCCCCCACTGTCCCTGCCACCCCACTGCCCCTGCCACCCCCCACCCTGCCACCCCCCATTCTGCCACCCCCACCGCCCCTGACACCCCCCATCCTGCCAACCCCATCCTGCCACCCCACTGCCCCTGACACCCCCCATCCTGCCACCCCCACTGCCCCTCCCACCCCCCCATCCTGCCACCCTACTGCCCCACAGGGGTCCCCACAGGGCAGGGGTGACCCCAACCCTCCACACCACCTGCCCTGACACCCCCCAGGGCCACCCCCACCTTGGGCTGTGGGGAGACGCTGCCGTCTCCATTCTCCAGCCTGTAGAGAGAGGGGAAGGGAGTGTTAGAGACCCCCCCAACCCCAACCCCCATCTGTGGGGGGCACACAGCTGAGTCCTGCAGCCCCCAGGACCCAGGCCACCCCCAAGCCCCCACTCCCCAAGCATCCCTGTCCCAGGGGGGCAGTGCATCTGTGGGGGCACACAGCTGAGTCCTGCAGCCCCCAGGATGCAGGCCACCCCCAAGCCCCCACCCCCCAAGCATCCCTAAGGGGGGCAGTGCTTTGACACCCCCCTGTGCCAGGGAACCCCCCCCTGCTTCTATGGGGGACACACAGCCAGGTCCTGCAGCCCCCAGGATCCAGGCCACCCCCAAGCCCCTCCTTGAGCATCCCTGCCCCAGGGGGGTAGTGTTTTGACACCCCCCTGTGCCAGGGAACCCCCCCCACCCCGTGCCAGGGAAACCCCTCCTGCATCTCTGGGGGGCACACAGCCAGGTCCTGCAGCCCCCAGGACCCAGGCCACCCCCAAGCCCCCACTCCCCAAGCATCCTGCTTTGACACCCCCCTGTGCCAGGGAACCCCCCCTGCTTCTATGGGGGGCACACAGCCAGGTCCTGCAGCCCCCAGGACCCAGGCCACCCCCAAGCCCCCACTCCCCAGGCATCCCTGTCCCAGGGGGGCAGTGCATCTGTGGGGGCACACAGTTGAGTCCTGCAGCCCCCAGGACCCAGGACACTCCCAAGCCCCCACTCCCCAAGCATCCTGCTTTGACACCCTCCCTGTGCTGGGGAACCCCCCAGCTTGGAACAAGGTGGCCCAGACCCCCCCAATCTTGCTGAGAATCCCCACCCCACACTCCCCAGGCACAAAGGGGTGCAGGACCCAGGGGCACAAGCCCTGTTGAGGGGGGGACACAGAGCCAGGCACCCAGGGGACTCACGTGCGGGGCCACCGGCGCTCCTGCACTTGCTCCTGGACCATCCCCCCGAGACGAGGGTCCCTGCTCGCCAGGTCAGCGAGGTTCTGCAGGAGGAAGGTGCCCAGTGCTCAGTACAGGGAGGGTTGGGTGGGATGACACCCACCCCATCCTCACCCTCCCCCCTTCATCCCACCCCTGGTACCTGCAGCAGCGCCGTGGTGCTGCGGTCGCCCTGCAGCAGCCGCCCGTAGAGCAGCACCCACTGGCTCACCAGCCTCAGGATCTTCCGCCTCTTGAGCAGGGTGTAGGAGGCCTTCTCCTGCTCAGAGCCCTCCAGAGGCTCTGCACGGAAACTGGGACCAGTTAAGGGCACCAGTGTGGGTGATGTGGGGGTCAAGGAGCAAGCAGGGACCCCCCTCCCAGTATGCAGCTTCCCCAGGACACGGTGGGAGATGGGGATGCGCCCAAGCGCTTGGGGAGCTTGGGGGGTCCCTTTAGGCAACCCCCTGAGGTCTTCCCTATGGGGTGACTGGGATCAAAGTGGGTGTGCTGGTCCCTGGTTGGGGGATGCACAGGGTAGGATGGAGACTGGGGTGTTCCCCCCCCCAAACTGGGCAGGATACTGGTGCAGCAGAGCTCGGCAGAGCTGCGAGGTCGGCATGAACACGGTGTAGGTCAGCAGGAAGTCCCCCAGCAAGGTATCTGGAAGAGAGCAGCAGCACCCTTCACCCCACGGTGGTTTGGGGACACGGTGGTCACAGCTGGGTGGGAGAGGGTGACCTGAGCACCCTGAGTGGGGCTGGCTCATGGAGTGCCCCTTGGCATGGACCACGCTGACCCTGCTCATGGTGTGTACCCCCCATGGCACCAACCACACTGACCCTGCTCATGGTGTCCCCCCCAACACTGACCCTGCTCATGGTGTCCCCCCCTGGCACCAACCACACTGACCCTGCTCATGGTGTCCCCCCACACTGACCCTGCTCATGGTGTCCCCCCCTGGCACTGACCCTGCTCATGGTGTCCCCCCCTGGCACCAACCACACTGACCCTGCTCATGGTGTCCCCCCACACTGACCCTGCTCATGGTGTGCCCCCCACACTGACCCTGCTCATGGTGTCCCCCCACACTGACCCTGCTCATGGTGTGCCCCCCACACTGACCCTGCTCATGGTGTCCCCCCACACTGACCCTGCTCATGGTGTGCCCCCCACACTGACCCTGCTCATGGTGTCCCCCCACACTGACCCTGCTCATGGTGTGCCCCCCACACTGACCCTGCTCATGGTGTCCCCCCCACACTGACCCTGCTCATGGTGTCCCCCCCTGGCACTGACCCTGCTCGTGGTGGCCCCCCCACACTGACCCTGCTCATGGTATCCCCCCCACACTGACCCTGCTCATGGTGTCCCCCCCTGGCACTGACCCTGCTCGTGGTGGCCCCCCCACACTGACCCTGCTCATGGTGTCCCCCCCAACACTGACCCTGCTCATGGTGTCCCCCCCACACTGACCCTGCTCATGGTGTCCCCCCTGGCACTGACCCTGCTCATGGTGTCCCCCCACACTGACCCTGCTCATGGTGTCCCCCCCACACTGACCCTGCTCATGGTGTCCCCCCCTGGCACTGACCCTGCTCATGGTGTCCCCCCACACTGACCCTGCTCATGGTGTCCCCCCACACTGACCCTGCTCATGGTGTCCCCCCCAACACTGACCCTGCTCATGGTGTCCCCCCCCTGGCACTGACCCTGCTCGTGGTGGCCCCCCCACACTGACCCTGCTCATGGTGTCCCCCCCCTGGCACTGACCCTGCTCATGGTGTCCCCCCACACTGACCCTGCTCATGGTGTCCCCCCCACACTGACCCTGCTCATGGTGTCCCCCCCTGGCACTGACCCTGCTCATGGTGTGCCCCCCACACTGACCCTGCTCATGGTGTGCCCCCCACACTGACCCTGCTCATGGTGTCCCCCCCTGGCACTGACCCTGCTCGTGGTGGCCCCCCCACACTGACCCTGCTCATGGTGTCCCCCCCTGGCACTGACCCTGCTCGTGGTGGCCCCCCCACACTGACCCTGCTCATGGTGTCCCCCCCAACACTGACCCTGCTCATGGTATCCCCCCCCACACTGACCCTGCTCATGGTGTCCCCCCCTGGCACTGACCCTGCTCGTGGTGGCCCCCCCTGGCCCTGACCACACTGACCCCTTCAGGAAAGGGCTGGTGAGACTTTGGGGGCCCAAAGGGAAGGGCAGGGTTGCCCTAAAACCTCATCACCCCCCCCCACACCGAGGGAGGACCAAGGCAGGAGCTGAGTGAGGGCTCCAGCTCCCAGCTCTGATCTGTGACTCGCTGGGGACATCTCCTGGCTCCCACCTCCCCTGGCTTTGCTCCTCTCCCGAGGCAGAGGGAGATGGAGGGATGCTGGAGACGATGCTCCAAGCCCTGGAGGGAGGAGCTGCCTCCCTCTCCTGGCCCTGGTGGAGGTTTTAGGGTGAGAGGAGCAGTTTTGGGGGTTAAACAGTGGGAATGAGGTGGCCACACTCAGTGCTGGTCCCCTCCCCATCCCCACCTTGCCAGCATCCCCAGCCCATCACAGGGGGGGCTCTGGGATGTGGTCCCCAGAGCAGGGAGATGGTGCCACCTACCCATGGGGTCGTAGAGCGTGGCATCAAGCCTCATGAACTCCAGCAGATGCTCCAGGATCTTCTCAGGTGTCCCAGCCACCACGAAGTACCTGGGGGAGGGAGGTGCAGGGGAGGATGCAGCACCCCAACTTGCACCCAGGACCACCAAGCTGGGCTACTAAGGCACCCAACAGAGCTGCTCAGGGTGGCCTGGCAGCCCTGCCCTCCTGGCAGACCCCTCTGAGGGAAGCCATGGAGGAAGGTGAGGAGGGACAGTGCTGTCACCTGCTGCTCCGTGCTGCGGGCTGCTGGCTGCTGCCACCCTGGAAGTTCTTCTGCAGCACCAGCACCACCTTCCCGTGCTCCTTCAGCCTCATGGTGTTGGCTTCCACATCCTGGGGGAGAGGAATCATCCCTCAACCCAGCTTGGATCCATGAGGAAACACCCATCTCTCCAGCTGCACCCCAAAACCTCAGGTAGGGAAGCATCCTCCCCCCTGCCAACGCCATGGGGTGGGTCCCCAGTGCCCTGGCAGCCCCCCGTGGCCACCTTGAGGATGTGGTTGAAGTCCTGCTTGTCTACACGGAGGAAGTGGCAGTTGTCCTCCCTCAGGATGATGGTGGCTGCCCGTGGAGCATCGTTCACCAGCGCCAGCTGCCCAAAGTCATCCCCCTCGTGCAGGGTGGCCACCAAGCCCTGGGTGCAGCACCGAGCCAGGGGGGAGAGAGGGATGGGGTGGGAGCCCCTTATCGCTGGGTGACACTGATCCAGGGGGAGGGATGGGGTGGGAGCCCCTTATCCCTGGGGGGCATCAAGCAGGGGCAGGGATGGGGTGGGAGCCCCTTATCCCTGGGGGGCATCAAGCAGGGGCAGGGATGGGGTGGGAGCCCCTTATCCCTGGGTGACACTGAGGTGGGGGGAGGGATGGGGTGGGAGCCCCTTATCCCTGGGGGGCATCAAGCAGGGGCAGGGATGGGGTGGGGTGGGAGCCCCTTATCCCTGGGGTGGCACTAAGCAGGGGCAGGGATGGGGTGGGGTGGGTGCCCTCACCCCCAGGGAGGTTGGGGAGGGTGACAGGGGGATGCTCCTACCTTGCCGTGGGTGACCACGTTCACTGAGCCCTTCCAGATGATGTACCACGAGGTGCCCTTATCTCCCTGGCTGAACACTGCTGGGGGGAACAGAGGCAGTGAAAACAGGGGGAGCCCCCCAGCACCCCCCCCCCCCTTTCAGCTCCCCTCTCCCCCACCCCAATCCAGAGCCCCCAGCCTGGGTGAACACAGCGAGTGCCCTGGTCCTCTCCATCCCTGGTGCACCAGGAGCCAGCAGGAGCATCCCCACTGGAGATGAAGACTCTGGGGTCATCCAGCCCACCCTGGGGACCCTTTCTTGGGGGGAGCAGCCAGCCCTGCACCCCTCTTGGGGGGCACCCAACACTCACACACGGTGCCAGCTCTGGGGTGCGACTCGAACATCAGCACAGACGCCAGTTCCCGCTTCACCTGCAGGGGGGGACCCGGAGCTGAGCGAGGGGGGGGACAGTGTGGGCACGGGGGGGTGGGCAGGGGGCTTGGGGATGCTCAGACAGGGCCAGGAGAGGATGCACAGGTGGGAAGTGAGAGGATGCAGGAGGCTTTGGGGACGAGGAGCAATAGGATGCTGGAGGATGTGGGGACCAGGAGTGACAGGATGCTGGAGCAATGGGATGCAGGGGGATTGGGGGACCAGGAGTGATGGGATGCAGGAGGATTTGGGGACCAGGAGTGACAGGATGCAGGAGGATTGGGGGACCAGGAGCAGAAGGATGCTGGAGGATTTGGGGACCAGGAGCAGTAGGATGCAGGAGGATTTGGGAACCAGGAGCGATAGGATGCAGGAGGATTTGGAGACCAGGAGCGATGGGATGCAGGAGGATTTGGGGATCAGGAGCAGAAGGATGCAGGAGGATTTGGGAACCAGAAGCAATAGGATGCAGGAGGGTTTGGGGACCAGGAGCGATGGGATGCAGGAGGATTGGGGGACCAGGAGCAGAAGGATACAGGAGGATTTGGGGACCAGGAGCAATAGGATGCAGGAGGATTGGGGGATCAGGAGCAGAAGGATGCAGGAGGATTTGGGAACCAGGAGGATTGGGGGACCAGGAGCAGTAGGATGCAGGGGGATTTAGGAACCTGGAGTGACAGGATGCAGGGGGATTGGGGGACCAGGAGCCAGAGGATGCAGGAGGATTTGGGAACCAGGAGCAATAGGATGCAGGAGGATTTGGGGACCAGGAGCAATGGGATGCAGGAGGATTTGGGGACTGGGAGCAATAGGATGCAGGAGGATTGGGGGACCAGGAGCCAGAGGATGCAGGGGGATTTGGGAACCAGAAGCAATAGGATGCAGGAGGATTGGGGGACCAGGAGCAGTAGGATGCAGGGGGATTTGGGAACCAGAAGCAATAGGATGCAGGGGGATTTGGGGACCAGGAGCAGAAGGATGCAGGGGGTTTGGGGGATCAGGAGTGGTCTGGGGAGGGGACACACACACAGACACTGCAGGAGGGGCTCAGGCACAGCCTCACTCACCGAGTTGGAGAGATGAGCCACAGCTTTGATGTGCAGCAGCTCCTCAAATATGAGCTCCAGCTCGTCCTCCGTGCGCTGGGCAGGCCTGGGAGGGCAGCAGGGGGTAGGGGGTTGAGCAGCCATCCAATCCATCCCCCCTCTCCCCACCACATCCCAGGGCACAGACACCCCCTCCCCACCCAGGCAGCTCCTTTCTCCCCCAGCCAGGGTTGGAATGAGCCCCCCCAAAGCTCCCCCCAACCCTTGGGGAGCACCCTGGCACTCACGGCTTGCGCAGGGCCATGGTGAGCAGCGCATCAGGGCCAAGCTGGGCCAGGAAGGCCAGTGCCTCCAGCAGCTCCTCTGCATCCCTCAGCCCAGCACTGGGCTCAGGGCTCAGCTCCAGCTCAGCAAAGCGATAGAACTGGCTGTCCTTGTCCTGGAAATGCCACTCCTGCTTCACTGGAGAGGGGATGAAAGCACCCATGAGCTCACCTCTGCACCCATGGGAGAGCCCAGCATCCTGTCTTGCTTTGGGAGACCCCCCTCAGAGTACAGGGAGCCCCTCACCGTGTGTCAGGACCCCTCCATCCACCAGCACCTGGCAGATGCCAACAGCTTGGCTGCGGGTCTGGATGGCCAGCCCAGCGCTCAGCAGCCAGTCCACCAGCTCCTTCCCAGAGCAGCACTGCCTGCAAGGGGAGAGGGGGCAAGGAATGGGGCTGGGGCACCCCAGCTGAACCCCAGGCTGGGCTGGAGGGTAGTCCCACCATCCCTAGGGTCCCTCTGGGGTCCCTCTGGCACAGGTTGAGGTACCAGCCATCCCACCTGTGGTGCCGGAGGTGATGCTTGTGGTCCCGGATGAGGGTGGGGTGGGTGCTGGTGAGGTGGATGAAAAGGACCTTCCCAGCTCGCCAGATCTTCTCTGAGGATGCCTGAGGGTGGGAAGGGGATTTTGGGAGGGGAAGAGGTGGTGAGGCACCCATCCTGACTGTGCTGACACCTCAGCTGTGCCCCCAACACCCTGCCAACCTTGGCGTCTCCATCACCCACTTCCAGGAATAGCTGGAGTGAGGAGCCCAGAGCTGAGCCCAGGACCCTGCAGCATGGGGGGTGCTCCAGCCCCTTGCACCCCTCATCACAAGGCACATCCCTGGGCACCTCCCCTGCCCACCCACCTGGGTAAGGCTGTGTCCATAGTCCAGGCTGGATTCGCTGTCCAAAAGTGGGGTCTGGAAAACCAAAACCAAAGGGGTTGGTGGCTGGAGGGGCTCTGCAGTGCCCCCCCCTCACCCTGCACAGAGAATCCCAGCCTGTTGGATCCCTAAGGATCACAGAGCTCCAACCCCCTGCCACAGGCAGGGCCACCAACCTCCAACCTGGAGCTACACAAGGTTGTCTCATCCAACCTGGCCTTGAGCACCCCCAGGGATGGGGCACCCACCCCCTCTCTGGGCAGCCCCTTCCAGCCCCTCCCCAATCTCTCTCTGCACAGAACTTCCCCCCAATATCAGCTCCTTCCCCCTCACCCCCTCCCAGCTCAGCCCCATCCCCTCTGCCCCAGTGAGGAGGCACCTGTGTGCTCACCAGCACCCACCTCCTGCAGCCAAGGCAAAGCCTCCACCCTGCCCCATCCTGCTGTGTACTGGGGGGGGGGTGGACCCCCAAAACCAACCCCCTCCAGCTGGGCTTCACATTCAAAGCAGGGTGATACAAGGAGGAAGTTAAACTCCTTAGAACAGGGACCAAAAGCACCAGCTGGAGCTGGAGAAGGACTTCAGAGAGAAGGGGGGATGCTGACCCAGCCCTGGGGTTGGGGGGTGGTGGTGGTACCCAACGCCTGGGGGGGTCCCCTCCAGCTTTGAAGCTGGATGGAAACAGAAGAGGATGGAAAAGAGCCCAAAACTCCATCAGGTTTTGGGAATGACCCCTTGGAAAGCTGGAGCATCACCAGGAGCATCACCACACCGAGGATCCCAAAGACCTGACCCATGGCAAACCTGGTGATGGGGAGCAAAGAGCCCCCCCAAAAATGGGGGGGGGGGGGGGGGGGAATTAGAAGGGAACAAGCCCAAATTCCCCTTGCTTGGGGTCAGAGGCTCTGAGCTCCTGCTGGTGGGTGGCTGAAGATAGGAATTCAGCCCTGGAAAGCAAATTGGGATGGGTGGGATGAGAGCAGACTAGGAGACCTGGTCCATCACCAGTGATTCAGCACAGCCTTAGCCCAGAGGAGATGAACACAGCTTTGGGGGGGGGGGGGGCAGCAAACCCATGCCCCTCACTGAGGGTTTTGCTCTATTTAACCAAAATCCACAGCTCTGAGCTGATCCCACGCTGGGTTTCTTCACTCTCCCCTCCCCAGAGCCACCAGGCTGTTGGGAATAGCTGGGATCATCCCCACCCACAGGTCCCCAGTGCCCAGGAGGAACCATCCTCCACAGCACAACCTGGGAGCAGCACCAACCCCTTGCCAAGGCCTCAGTTTCCCCATGACTGCTCATCCCTCTGGCTATTCCTCCTCTTCAGCAGGTGGTTGTGAATCCTGGGGTGTTTGTTTTTCTCTCTGGGGTGGGGGGTTTCTTCCCCCCCACCCCCCCCACCCCTTGGGAAGAGGATGCTCCAGGGAGAAGCAGAGCAAGGAAGGGATGAGGTGTGTCCCAGCCCTAATTCCAGGGTGAAGGCAGCCCCAGCTCCCATCCAGCTGCTGCCCTGAGGGGTGAAGGCTCCTGCATGGCCCTGAATAAACAACTTTCCAGGGCTGGGGGAAGCTGAGAGCACCCAGCACCCGTCAGACCTGTTCTCCACGTGCTGCCCTGGCCCAGGTGGTTGATGCACCTTGAGCACTCACCCCGAACCAGGGTGAGGGACACCCTTCCTTGGGGTGCCTTTCCCTTGAGGGGAGGGCTTTGTGTTCCCTCCCACTGTTAATTTTGGGCTGCCAGGGCTCCACAGCACCCTGGGCTTGGTGATGGAGGTGGTGGGTGCTGGAAACATGGTGTCTTCTGGGCCAGATCCTGCTCAGGGATCTCCTGGCTCTGGGCTGGTCAGGAAGGTCCAAACAACCCCAGGAGGAGGGATGGCCAGGAGAACATCCAGATTCAGGGAGCCAATTAGCCACAGAAGCTTTCTTTGCCAATTAATTCAAGGACAAAACCACCTTGAGAGGAAACCAGACATCCCTGGCACCTCCTGGCTCAGGCAGGGGGGTGATGGAGGTGGACCCCCACCCATGGGTGCTCTGCCCTACGATTCCCACTTGCCCATCCCAAACTTGCTCACACCCTGGGCTTCTCCATCCTCCTCCTCCAGGCAGCTGGGATGGCTGGAGCCACCAAGCCACCCCCAAGCAGTTCCCCAGTGGCTTTTGAGAGAGGTTCAGGGAGAGGAGAAGGGGCAAACAAGGCGGCTCCAGGAAGACGGGCAGATCCCTGGGGATGCTCCTGACCTGGCTGAGCTGCTGGGACACGGTGACTTACTCACTCTGCAAACTTCCCCCAGCCTCGTGACTGCCCCATGGAACAGGAAACACGCTGGCAAACACAGAGCCAATGTTTGCAGATCGGAGCTGGGCTGTGGCTGGAGTGTGGAGCGAGCTGCCTCCCTCCTGTGGGACCCCAAGGGTGGTGTCACCCCCCCCCCCCCTCAGGGTGCAAGTGACAGCTGCTCTGGTCCCCAAACAGCCTCGTCCTGCTGTCACCTCGGATGTGAGGTCTGTGCTTGAGGTGTGGGGACTGTCATAGAATCATAGAACCCCAGGATGGGCTGGGTGGGAAGGGACCCCAAGGGTCACAGAGCTCCAACCCCCTGCCACAGGCAGGGCCACCAACCTCCAGGTCTGGAGCTACACAAGGTTGCCCAGGGCCCCAGCCAACCTGGCCTTGGACACCCCCAGGGATGGGGCACCCACCCCCTCTCTGGGCAGCCCCTTCCAGCCCCTCACCACTCTGTCTGCACAGAACTTCCCCCCAGTCTCTCCTCTCCCCCTTCCCTCCTCCAGCTTCACTCCAGCCCCCTTGTCCTGCCAGTCTCTGCCCTTGAACAAGCTGATTCCCCTCCTGTTCCTCTGCTCCCTTCAGGGACTGGCAGGCTGCAATGAGGTCCCCCCACAGCCTTCTCTTCTCCAGGCTGACCCAGCCCAGCTCCCTCAGCCTCTCTCCCCAGGGGAGCTGCTCCAGCCCCCTGAGCATCTCCCTGTCCCTCCTCTGCCACATGGATCCCAACACTGGGGACCTGCTGGGATTTTTGGGGGGACATTTCATAGAATCACAGAATCCCAGCCTGGGGTGGGTTGGATCCCCAAGGATCAGAGAGCTCCAACCCCCTGCCACAGGCAGGGCCACCAACCTCCAGGCCTGGAGCTACACAGGGTTGCCCAGGGCCCCATCCAACCTGGCCTTGGACACCCCCAGGGATGGGGCACCCACCCCCTCTCTGGGCAGCCCCTTCCAGCCCCTCTGCAAAGAACTCCCCCCTGCTATCTCATCCCGTCCTTGAGGCAGGGAGCCAGGACATGCCAGGATTCCACTCCACTCCCAAGGACACTGAAGGAGCCTTGGGAACCCCCTGCCCTGGGATGATGGGCACCCAGAGGCAATTCCTCCTGTGGCCTTCCTCTTTGCCAAACCATCTCAGAAACACCCAAACCCCCTCACAACTCCCCTCCCCAACCTCCATAACCCCCCCCCCACCACCCTCACCCCCCTTTTCCTAAGGCACCGCACATCTCCCAAGTCTGGACTCACAGGATGCACCCACCCCTCCACCTCCTACATCCCTCCCTCCCTGCCCCATTGTCCCAGCACCGTGGTGGCTTCAGCCTCCAACCAGCTTCCTTAAGGAGTTGCCTCTTCCCACCTTCCTGCTGAGGGGCGCTGGGATCCTGCCTGACTCCAGGAATCCGGCAGCACTGGGCTGCCAGCCAAGGCCGGCAGCGGCCGTTCCGTGCTGGGGAGCTGCTTTTGTTTGGGAGCCCAAGGAAAACAACAGGAGTTATTTCAGGCTTGAAGGCTCCAGAGAAAGTCCTCGCCCATCCGCTGCTTCAAAGGGCACGGCAGCCAGCCAGGGGGTTGCTCTGTGTGTGTCCCCCCCTCTTCTCCAGCTCTGAGGAGCCTCATTAGGGAAGGGGAGTTGAGGGGGGGGACACACACCCCTGTTCTGTCCCCTCTGTCCTCTCTAGGGATGTGGTGAGAGTTGGCATGATGGCAATTGTGTTCTTCCGAGGATGGGCGGCTTGAGGATCAGGGAATCATGGAATCCCAGGGGTTGGAAGGGAGCTGGAGAGCTCATGGGGTCCAACCCCCCCCCACCAAAGCAGCTCCCCAGCTCATATTGCACAGGTTGGTGTCCAGATGAGTCTTGAATCTCTCCAGAGAAGGAGACTCCACACCCCCTGGGCAGCCTGTCCCAGGGCTCCCTCACCCTCACTGGGGAAAAATTCTTCCCCATGGTGGTGTGGAACTTCCTATACTCCAACTTGCAGCCATTGCCCCTTGTCCTGTCCCCACAGACACTGGAAAGGGGCTGGCCATTCCCCCTGCATCCCAGACTTAAGATATTTATAAACATTAATCAGGTCCCCCCTTAGTCTTCTTCTCTCCAGGCTGAACAGCCCCAGCTCACTCAGCCTTTCCTCACAGGGGAGATGCTCCAGGCCCTTCAGCATCTCTGGAGCCTCCTCTGGACTCTCTCCAGGAGATCCCTGGCTGTTTGATCCCAGGGAGCCCAGCACTGGACACAACCCTCCAGGTGGGGCCTGACCAGGGCAGAGCAGAGGGGGAGGATCCCCTCCTGTGACCTGCTGGCCACACTCCTCTTGATGCCCCCAGGATCCCATTGTCTCTCTCAGCCCCCAGGGCACACTGCTGGCTCATGGCCACCCTGTCACCCACCAGGACCCTCAGCTCCTTCTCCGCAGAGCTGTTCTCCAGCAGGTCACCCCCAGCCTGTCCTGATTCCAGCAGTTATTCCTCCCCAGGTGCCAGACTCTCCACTTGCTTTTGTTGAACCTCATCTGGTTTCTCCCTGCCCAGCTCTCCAGCCTGTCCAGGTCTCTCTGGATGACAGCCCAGTGTCCTGCGTGTCACCCACCCCTCCCAGCTCTGGATCATGGGCCCTTGCAGAGGGTGGATGCTGTTCCCTCATCAAGGTCATTGATGAAGATATTAAGCAGGACTGGACCCCACACCGAGCCCTGGGGAACACCACTAGTGTCCTGCTGATGCCAGGGAATGAGGAGCCTGGGTTGGAGGAGCAGAGCTGGAGAGGATTTGATGGCACCCAGGATCCAGCAAAACGGGTCCTCAGGAGCGATGAGGCAGTGTCACCACCCCAGGATCAGCTTCCAGGAGCTGCAGGCATGCAGTGATGGGGACAAGGGACAACACCGCTGCTCCAAGGCACAGCCGGATGGTTCCCTGCCATCTCCACACCTGCCCTGAGGAGGGGGCGTGCTGGGAGCACCCTCCTAACCTGCAAAAAGCAGGGAAACCCCCCCTATTCTCCCCACAAAGATCAGCTCTCCCCCCAAACAACCAGCCACCAACCTTGAGCCACTCAAGGAGGGGACACTGCTGCCACCCCACACGTGCCTCTGTCGGATGCTGGCGGTTGGGCACAGGGATGCTCCTCCAGCCCAAAGCTTCCCCTGGCTTTTTGTCACCCCCCCCAAAACCAACCCCCTTCCAAAATGAGGCTCCTGAAAAGTTCTGGGGAGGCAAAATAATACCATGGAGAAAGGGGAAATAAAGCCCAAAGGAGAGGGTTTGCCAAGGAGCTGGCACGTGGTGGGGAAATGCTGGAGGAGGGGGGATGTTCCCAGGCAGGGATTGCACCTTTTTTTCCCTTAAAAACCTTTGTTTTGGGACAAGCAGCACGGGAAGGGGAAGGGGAAGGTCACAAAGTTCAGCCAAGGGAGGTCAACGGGGTCCAGGGTCACCTCGCAGCCCAAAGAGGCTGAGAGTGGGGACCAGGCACCTTTTACACCCCCAGGGCATCCTGGTGGGACCTTTCACACCCTGGGGGACCCCAGGACATCCTGATGGGAACTTTTACACCCCTGGGACCCCCAGGACATCCTGATGGAGCAAACCCAGGACATCCTGATGGGACCTTTGCAAACCCTGGGGGACCCCCAGGACATCCTGATGGGACCTTTAACACCCAGGGACCCCCAGGACATCCTGATGGGACCTTTAACACCCAGGGACCCCCAGGACATCCTGATGGGACCTTTTACACCCCTGGGACCCTCAGGACAAACCCTGGGGGTCCCCCAGGACATCCTGCTGGGACCTTTTACCCCAGGACATCCTGGTGGGACCTTTCACACCCCAGGGACCCCCAGGACATCCCAATGGAGCAAACCCTGGGGGACCCCCAGGACATCCTGCTGGGACCTTTTACACCCCCAGGACTTCATGATGAGACCTTTTACACCCGCAGGACATCCTGCTGGGACCTTTAACATCCAGGGACCCTCAGGACATCCTAATGGGACCTTTTACACCCCAGGGACCCCCAGGACATCCCGATGGAGCCAACCCTGGCAGCAGGACCATGATGGAGCACTGTCCCACTGCCAAGTGCCATGTTTCTCCTGGAGAACCGTCCCAGGCTGGCAGGGAGGGAACGTTTTGATCCCCATGTGCCATGGGGAAGGTCCCTTCCCGTTGGCACGCTCGGGGTTGGGGTGCAGCACCCGGCTGCTGTGTGCCAGGGCACAACGGCACCGGGCTCAGGTCATGCCTGGCTGCTGGCTCTGCCCGCTGGAGGGGTGAGGGAGGGGGGTGGCTGCTGAAACAGGCTCCCTGCACACACCAAGGGGGGAGCAGGGTGCGGGTCACGGATCACAGCCCGCTTGCCAGGCTGGCTGGGAAGGCTGGGAAGGGCCAAACCTCCCCTTGGGAAGCCACACTTGGGAAGCAGGGGGTGGAGGCAGCGATGAGCCCAGTGGGAGGGGAGCAGGGTGCCCCCCATTTGGCTCTGGTGGTGTCTTCACTGAACTCCTGTTCCCCCCAAAACTCTGTGGCTGCCCCAGCACAGAGCCCCAGTGCAGGAAGGGGTGCTCCAAGGGGGATGCTGGCTGTGAAGGGGGTTCCTTGGCTGGGGGGGTCTCCAGCACAGACCCCCAGTGCAGGGAGGGATGCTGGCTGTGAAGGGGGTTCCTTGGCTGGGGGGGTCTCCAGCACAGACTCCCAGAGCAGGGAGGGATACTCTGAGAGAGGTGCCAGCCGTGAAGGGGGTTCCTTGGCTGGGGGGGTCTCCAGCACAGACCCCCAGTGCAGGGAGGGATGCTCTGAGGGGGATGCTGGCTCTGAAGGAGGTTCCTTGGCTGGGGGGGTCTCCAGCACAGACCCCCAGAGCAGGGAAGGATGCTGGCTGTGAAGGGGGTTCCTTGGCTGGGGGGGTCTCCAGCACAGACCCCCAGTGCAGGGAAGGATGCTGGCTGTGAAGGGGGTTCCTTGGCTGGGGGGGTCTCCAGCACAGACTCCCAGAGCAGGGAGGGATGCTCTGAGAGAGGTGCCAGCCGTGAAGGGGGTTCCTTGGCCGGGGGGGGGTCTCGGTGGCAACACTCACCCAGCGGATGCCCTGGATGCGGGGCAGGCTGCCCCCCTCTCCGTCCGGCCGGATCTCGTAGCTGGAGCTCCGGAACAAGTGCATCTTCTTGAGGAGAACCCACAGCCGGTTACCGTCAGCCCCGGCAAACAGCGGCGGGGGGGCTGGAGCAGCACCGGATCCCGGTCCCACAGCGGCTCACCGTGTCCTTCGCAGGCTCACCGGGGCTCCGGGGGTTACCGGGGCTCTGGGGGTTACCGGGGCTCCCGGGGTTACCGGGGCTCTGGGGGTTACCGCGGCTCCGGGGGTTACCGGGGCTCCCAGGGTTACCGGGGCTCCCGGGGTTACCGGGGCTCTGGGGGTTACCGCGGCTCCCGGGGTTACCGGAGCTCCGGGGGTTACCGGGGCTCCCGGGGTTACCGGGGCTCCCAGGGTTACCGGGGCTCCCGGGGTTACCGGAGCTCCGGGGGTTACCGCGGCTCCCGGGGTTACCGGAGCTCCGGGGGTTACCGGGGCTCCCGGGGTTACCGGAGCTCCCGGGGTTACCGGAGCTCCGGGGGTTACCGCGGCTCCGGGGGTTTCCGGAGCTCCCGGGGTTACCGGAGCTCCGGGGGTTACCGCGGCTCCGGGGGTTACCGGAGCTCCCGGGGTTACCGGAGCTCCGGGGGTTACCGGGGCTCCCGGGGTTACCGGGGCTCCGGGGGTTACCGCGGCTCTGGGGGTTACCGGGGCTCCCGGGGTTACCGGGGCTCCCGGGGTTACCGGAGCTCCGGGGGTTACCGCGGCTCCGGGGGTTACCGGAGCTCCCGGGGTTACCGGAGCTCCGGGGGTTACCGCGGCTCCGGGGGTTTCCGGAGCTCCGGGGGTTACCGGGGCTCCCGGGGTTACCGGGGCTCCCAGGGTTACCGGGGCTCCCGGGGTTACCGGAGCTCCGGGGGTTACCGCGGCTCCCGGGGTTACCGGAGCTCCGGGGGTTACCGGGGCTCCCGGGGTTACCGGAGCTCCCGGGGTTACCGGAGCTCCGGGGGTTACCGCGGCTCCGGGGGTTTCCGGAGCTCCCGGGGTTACCGGAGCTCCGGGGGTTACCGCGGCTCCGGGGGTTTCCGGAGCTCCCGGGGTTACCGGAGCTCCGGGGGTTACCGCGGCTCCGGGGGTTACCGGAGCTCCCGGGTCCCTCCGCGCCGCCTCCCCGGCCGCTCCCGCACCGCGCACCTTCATTCACACGGTGCGGCGGGGCCAAACCATGGTGGCCGCAGTCCGGTGAGGCTCCGGTGAGGCTCCGGTGAGGCTCCGCGGTGCTTCCCGGGCCGGGCCGGGCCGGGCCGGGCTCGGTGCCGCCGCCGCGCTGGGCTGGGCACGTCCCGCCCCCGACTGCGCTGGGACCGGGAGCGGGGCCGGGACACTGCGCACCCCGCCCGCAGCCCCTCCCCGGGGCCCGTGAGCCGACACCCCCGCCCCGCCCCGCGGTAAGGACCGCCTGACCTTTGGGGGATACCCACCCCTCCCCATCCCCACCGTGCTGACCGCTCTGGGGGGTCCTGTCTGGATCTTCACCTGTGGGACCCCCCCAACCCCACCCAGCCTGAGCTCTGGGCGTCACCCGGGACACCCTGTCCTGGGAGGGGGGTGTCTGGGCAGCCCCTTCCCCTTGTGCACCCCTAAAGATCCCAGGGATTGGGATGTTTGGGGGAGCCCCTTCCTCTTGTGCACCCCTAAAGACTTCAGGGATTGGGGTGTCTGGGGAGGCCCTTTCCGTTGTGCACCCCTAAAGACTTCAGGGATTGGGGTGTCTGGGGGAGCCCCTTCCCCTTGCACATCCCAAAAGACTCCAGGGATTGGGGTGTCTGGGGGAGCCCCTTCCCCTTGTGCACCCCTAAAGACCTCAGGGATTGGGGTGTCTGCGGGAGCCCCTTCCCCTTGTGCACCCCTCACTGCCCCTGGGATCGGGGTGTTTTAGGGGGGGGCCCTTCCCTTTGCACACCCCCAAAGGTCCCAGGGATTGGGATGTTTGGGGGAGCCCCTTCCTCTTGTGCACCCCTAAAGACTTCAGGGATTGGGGTGTTGGGGGAGCCCCTTCCCCTTGCACACCCTCTCCAGTGCCCTAAGGATTGGGGTGTCTGGGGGAGCCCCTTCCCCTTGTGCACCCCTAAAGATCTCAGGGATTGGGGTGTCTGGGGAGCCCCTTCCCCTTGCACATCCCCTCCAATGCCCCAGGGATTGGGGTGTCTGGGGAGCCCCTTCCCCTTGTGCACCCCTAAAGATCTCAGGGATTGGGGTGTCTGGGGGAGCCCCTTCCCCTTGTGCACCCCCAAAGACCCCAGGGATTGGGATGTTTGGGGGAGCCCCTTCCCCTTGTGCACCCCTCACTGCCCCTGGGATCGGGGTGTTTTGGGGGGGGCCCTTCCCCTTGCACACCGCCAAAGGTCCCAGGGATTGGGATGTTTGGGGGAGCCCCTTCCTCTTGTGCACCCCTAAAGACTTCAGGGATTGGGGTGTCGGGGGAGCCCCTTCCCCTTGCACACCCTCTCCAGTGCCCTAAGGGTTGGGGTGTCTGGGGGAGCCCCTTCCCCTTGTGCACCCCTAAAGACCACAGGGATTGGGGTGTCTGGGGGAGCCCCTGCCCTTCCCCTGCACACCCTAGCGAGACCCTGGGGGATCAGCATGTCTCAGGGAGCCTCTGCCCTTCCCCTTGTGCACCCCAGTGAGGCCCCAGGAATTGGGGTATCCGGGAAAGCCCCATCCCCTTACACACCCCCCAAGGCCCCAGGGATTGGGGTGTCTCTGGGACCCCTGCCTTTCCCCTGCACACCCCACTGAGACCCTGGGGAAGCACAGGGCCCCCCTCTTCCCTTCCCAGGGCCCAGCCTGGCACAGGGGTACTGGGGAGCAGGAGGTGATGTGAACTGGGGAGGTGGCCCTGAGCCTCCCTTGGACTGGGGAGCAGACCTGGAGCGTGGCCCAGGGGTACTGGGAGCACTGGTGTGGGGGCTTTTGGCTAACAGCAAAGGGGGTGCTGCCAAAAGGAACGTTCACTTCTGAAATAACCCTGGCTTTGCTTCACTTAAAATATATATATATATATAAAATTTTATATATATATAAATAACTCCCAACCAGCAAAGTGATGAGAAACCTCAGTTTGGATACGTGTCCTTGACGTCCTCCCCCTTCCTCTTTCGAACAGGCGCCCCAAGGACTTTGGGGGTCAGGCCAGACCCCTCCTACCCCCCTTCCAGGGCCACCCCACCCTGCGTGGCCTTGGGCAAATCCTTGAGCAGCTGTGAAGGATGAGAGGGACAGCGATCCATCCATCCTTCCTTCCTTCCTCCCACCGCCCCTGGGTGCTCTGGAGGCAGAGGAGGAATGTTCCTGGAGGCTCCAGGGCTGGTGCAGCGGCTGTGAGAGGGATCAGCAACCTCCCACGCTCAATTCCAGAGCCCAAGAGTCTCACTCTGCTCTCCTGAGCAGTGATTTGGTCCAGGATCTCTGAGCCAAAGCCCAAGGGGAAGCAGTGGGGGGAACCTGCTGCATAACTGTGTCCCCCCCCTCCAACCCATGCAAATCCCTCCCAGGACACCCAGAAAACCAGTCTGTGTACTGGTCTGAGTGGGTCCCAGCTGGGCAGGGAGAGATGGAGCACTGCAGGGGGCTGGATGAGGCTGGGTGCTGCCCAAAAAGCACTCTGATGAGGGGCATTCCCAACGTGTGCCAGGGCTGTTCCCCATCCTGCAGCGCTGCTGGTCCAGTTTCCCAGCTGAAGCCCCATGGGCAGCGTGGATGTGGGTGGGCTGGGTGGGGGTGGTGGGACCCAGGGACTCAGGGTGCTGTAGGAATGGGTACAAAAGTTCCCATTTGATGATTCTGCCTCAAAAAGATGCACCTTCTGCACCTCTGGCTTGAAGCCTGGCACGGTGGGGTGCTCATGCCACCCATGCCAGGGGGGGTACAGGCTCCCCCCACTCTTCTCACTGGGTGTTTTCCATGATTCCCACATTAAATGTGTCCTTCTGTCCCAGGAAACTACCCATGCCAAATGCTTTGCCCCTCTCAGCCCTGTGCCAAGCCCCACGCTGCGGGCATGGGCTGGAGGGGGGGTGATGTAGGGATGGAGGCACAGGGGCTGCCCCAAAATGTGGGTGCCAGCGCTGTGCCAGCGCCTCGGTGCGTCCAGTCCCAGCTCATCACTTGGGGGGGGTGTGTGTGCAACTGCCCTGATTGTGCAACAGCCCTGAGTGTGCAACTGCAACAGCCCTGAGTGTGCAACTGCTCTGTCCTGAGTGTGCAACTGCCCTGCCTGAGTGTGCAACTGCAACAGCCCTGAGTGTGCAACTGCTCTGTCCTGAGTGTGCAACTGCCCTGCCTGAGTGTGCAACTGC
Source organism: Porphyrio hochstetteri (assembly GCA_020800305.1). Lineage (NCBI taxonomy): Eukaryota > Metazoa > Chordata > Aves > Gruiformes > Rallidae > Porphyrio > Porphyrio hochstetteri. The sequence continues at coordinate 2,236,071 of CM036934.1, read as the reverse complement.
AACAGCCCTGAGTGTGCAACTGCTCTGTCCTGAGTGTGCAACTGCCCTGCCTGAGTGTGCAACAGCCCTGAGTGTACAACTGCAACAGCCCTGGGTGTGCAACTGCCCTGCCTGAGTGTGCAACAGCCCTGAGTGTGCAACTGCAACAGCTCTAGGTGTGCAACTGCCCTGCCTGAGTGTGCAACAGCCCTGAGTGTGCAACTGCTCTGTCCTGAGTGTGCAACTGCCCTCAGTGTGTAACTGCCCTGTCTGAGTGTGCATCTACCCTGCCTGAGTGTGCAACTGCCCTGAGTGTGCAACAGCCCTGAGTGTGCAACTGCAACAGCTCTAGGTGTGCAACTGCCCTGTCTGAGTGTGCAACAGCCCTGAGTGTGCAACTGCAACAGCCCTGGGTGTGCAACTGCCCTGCCTGAGTGTGCAACAGCCCTGAGTGTGCAACTGCTCTGTCCTGAGTGTGCAACTGCCCTCAGTGTGTAACTGCCCTGTCTGAGTGTGCATCTACCCTGCCTGAGTGTGCAACTGCCCTGAGTGTGCAACAGCCCTGAGTGTGCAACTGCAACAGCTCTAGGTGTGCAACTGCCCTGTCTGAGTGTGCAACAGCCCTGAGTGTGCAACTGCAACAGCCCTGGGTGTGCAACTGCCCTGCCTGAGTGTGCAGCAGCCCTGAGTGTGCAACTGCCCTCAGTGTGTAACTGCCCTGTCTGAGTGTGCAACAGCCCTGAGTGTGCAATTGCTCTGTCCTGAGTGTGCAACTGCTCTGCCCTGAGTGTGCAACAGCCCCGAGGGTGCAACCGCCCTGCCTGAGCATGCAGCCCCCCACCCACACGTGCCACTCACCCTGTGACACACCCAGGACCCCAGGAGCACCCCAGAGCTGCCGCTTCCCCCCTGCTCCGGGTGGCATCATGTGTGCAGCACCCACCAGCACTGGGCTCCCAGCGTGGGGTTTTCCACCCCTTCCACACCCCCTGGGTGCACCCCACTCCCCCCACATCCCAGAGCAGCTCCCTGCCCCTAAATCTCCCAACCTGGGGTCTGAGCATCCACCCTCTTTGCTTGGCAAAGCCCACCCAGGGGTGACCCCTGAGAGCTGCTCCCACTCCCCAGGAGCTGGTGCTGGGATGGGAACGCTGCTCCGGGGCAGCGAGCCAGGATGAGGCCTCTCTGCTGTGCTGGGGGGGCTGCTGGGGGGGGCTGCTGGGGGGGGCTGCTGGGGGGGGCTGCTGGGGGAGGCTGCTGGGGGATGCTGGGGGGGAGGCTGCTGGGGGAGGCTGCTGGGGGGGGATGCTGGGGGGAGGCTGCTGGGGGGGAATGATGGGGGGGCTGCTGGGGGAGGCTGCTGGGGGGGGCTGCTGGGGGGGTCTGCTGGGGGGGGGCTGCTGGGGGAGGCTGCTGGGGGATGCTGGGGGGGAGGCTGCTGGGGGAGGCTGCTGGGGGGGGATGCTGGGGGGAGGCTGCTGGGGGGGAATGATGGGGGGGCTGCTGGGGGAGGCTGCTGGGGGGGGCTGCTGGGGAGGGATGCTGGGGGGGAGGCTGCTGGGGGGAGGCTGCTGGGGGGGAGGCTGCTGGGGGAGGCTGCTGGGGAGGCTGCTGGGGGGGGGCTGCTGGGGGGAGGCTGCTGGGGGGGGCTGCTGGGGGGGTTCTGCTGGGGGGGGATGCTGGGGGGGAATGATGGGGGTGCTGCTGGGGGAGGCTGCTGGGGGGGGCTGCTGGGGGGGCTGCTGGGGGGGCTGCTGGGGGAGGCTGCTGGGGGGGTCTGCTGGGGGGAGGCTGCTGGGGGGGGCTGCTGGGGGGAGGCTGCTGGGGGAGGCTGCTGGGGAGGCTGCTGGGGGGGGCTGCTGGGGGGAGGCTGCTGGGGGGGGCTGCTGGGGGGGGGCTGCTGGGGGAGGCTGCTGGGGGGAGGCTGCTGGGGGGGGGATGCTGGGGGGGGATGCTGGGGGAGGCTGCTGGGGGAGGCTGCTGGGGGAGGCTGCTGGGGGGAGGCTGCTGGGGGGAGGCTGCTGGGGGGGGGATGCTGGGGGGGGCTGCTGGGGGAGGCTGCTGGGGGAGGCTGCTGGGGGGGGCTGCTGGGGGGAGGCTGCTGGGGGGGGGATGCTGGGGGGGATGCTGGGGGGGGCTGCTGGGGGAGGCTGCTGGGGGAGGCTGCTGGGGGGGGATGCTGGGGGGAGGCTGCTGGGGGAGGCTGCTGGGGGAGGCTGCTGGGGGGGGGATGCTGGGGGGGATGCTGGGGGGGCTGCTGGGGGAGGCTGCTTGGGGGGGATGCTGGGGGGGCTGCTGGGGGGGGCTGCTGGGGGAGGCTGCTGGGGGGGGGCTGCTGGGGGAGGCTGCTGGGGGAGGCTGCTGGGGGGGCTGCTGGGGGAGGCTGCTGGGGGGGGGCTGCTGGGGGGGGTCTGCTGGGGGGGGATGCTGGGGGGGAATGATGGGGGGGGCTGCTGGGGGAGGCTGCTGGGGGGGGGGATGCTGGGGGGGGATGCTGGGGGGACTGCTGGGGGAGGCTGCTGGGGGGGGGCTGCTGGGGGGTGTCTGCTGGGGGGGGATGCTGGGGGGGAATGATGGGGGGGGCTGCTGGGGGAGGCTGCTGGGGGGAGGCTGCTGGGGGAGGCTGCTGGGGGAGGCTGCTGGGGGGGGATGCTGGGGGGGCTGCTGGGGGGGCTGCTGGGGGGGGCTGCTGGGGGGAGGCTGCTGGGGGGGGGCTGCTGGGGGGGGGCTGCTGGCTCAGCTGCTGCAGGGAGGAACCTCTGGAAAGTTCCCTGGCTGATGGAAAGCGCTCGGAGCTGCCGCAGGCTTTGCACATCAAGGATCCGCTCACCTCTACCCCCAGATCTCTGCTGACGTGGGTGAGGGATCCCTGCCTTGCACAGACATGTCCCCCCACTCCCCCCATGCAAATTAGAGCCAATTAAGAGAAGCAGGAAAAAGGTCTTGATGCTCTTGGAGCTGCATTTCCCTAGGGAAGCCCAATCCCTGTGGATGCAGGATGTGACACCCACCTTGGCCCCACCAAGGACTGTGGGCACTTCACTCTCCTTCTCCCCATGTTTTGGCTCATGCCACCCCAGCCTGGTTTAGACTCAGCCCAGCCACCCTCACCAAAGCACCCTCCCTGCCCTTTTCCTTGCTTCCTCCCACCCTGCATTCCTGGGAACGGCTCCCAGCCCCAGCAGAGGGGAGGAAGCTCTCGGAGATGGTGGCTGGTGCGGCTGCTCTGGCAGGGAACAGCGTGGAGCTCACCCGGGAAGCGGGATGGCACATGGGGAGCTGGGGGGGTGATCCTCCCCATGGACCCCACAGCCACTGTGGGTGTTGCTGGAGGTCTGATTCCCTTGGGAAATGGGGGTGTGGGCGTTCCCATCACAGGTTGCTCCAGCATCTCCAGGGATGGCAGCCCTGCAAACCCTGAACTAACTCACAGAATCACAGAGAATCAGAGTGTCAGGAGTTGGAAGGGACCTCAAAAGATCATCAAGCCCAACCCCCCCCTGCCATCCAGCCCAGTGTCCCTGTCTTTACTGGACCAGTCTGGTGCTTTAGAGATGGGGTGTGTAAGCATCAGGCAGCAGCACCATAAGCTGTACCCCACCACAGCCAGCGCTGGGCTAGCAGACCTCTCCAAACCGGTGTGGGATACCCCATGAAGGAGACCCCCAGCACCCAACAACCCCACCTGCTGCACCCATACCTTCCCCTGCAGCTTGCCCAGCAGCAAACTGGGGTGCAGGAATGCTGGAGGACTGCTGCTGTGCCACAGCCAAGCGTGCCAAGCCACCGTCTCCAACCGTGGGGACACGTTTCCAACAGGCTGCACCAGCTGCCCGGGCCTGGTTGGCTCCCAGCAGAGCCATAAAAATGCCAACAGAGCAGCTCCACTTTATCTCAGCTCCTTATCGCTGTGTTTAACTTGCTTGGCTTTATCTCCACTTGAATAATAATTAATCTCCTGGAGCAGGCAGGCCTGGCCCCCTGGAAATGCACCTTCTGTGAGGAGCGTGTGGGGCTGCTGGGTGACTTGGCAGAGGGAAGAGCAGTTGGGCTGCAGCTCCCAGCTCTTTCCCAGTGAAACTGGTGGTGGTGTAAACGGTTGGGTGACCCCCCAGACCTTGTCAGAGCTTGGTGGCACCTAAATCTTGGGTGCTGTGGGGTGGGGAGTGATGTTCATCCCTTCGCTGAATCCGGCAGGATTTGGTGTCTGGGTTTCAGGGCTTGGCTAATGCAGAAGAAATGGGGCTTATTGCCCATGTTTTGGGCAAAAATGAAATAAGATTCCTATTCTGACGGGTGGTTCAGCTCAGGGATGATGGATTGCTGCTTTGTCACTTCCCATCTCCCTCCCAGGGGTACCCCCCATGGGCAGGCTAAGCCCCCCCATAGCAATGCTGGAGCCAAGGTCCTGCTGCTGCTGGTCGCCTCCCTGGGGTTCATTAGCACAAATCACTAATTTCAGGGCTCCTCTGACATGTACCCACTGGCCTGATCACCAAGAGACGGCGGTGGCAGCTGCCCAGAGCCGAATCTCCAGCAAGACGTGCCTGTTCCCTGGGAGATGAGAAGCTCCCCAAGGGCTGGGAGCCGTGGCCAGAGTTCCCGCTCAGCATCTCCACAATAAATCCCATCAGTGGGATTGGAAAACCCTTCCCAGTCCCTTCCTGGGGGTTGTAAATCAGAGCAGACTTGCAGGGTGACAGACAGGCCTAATGTTCGCTCCCTGGGGCTCGCCACAGCCCTGGCTACCCACATCCAGGCACGGAGTGAAGCCATCTCCCCTCGGCGGCCGAGTCAGCAGTGGGGGCTGGGAGGGGGGGGCAAGGAGCTGTATTTTGAGGACATTTCCCCAGTTGAGGGTCTCAGCATTCCCAGGGTGAGTGCCCAGACGTGTCCTTCAGCTTGAAGCTTTAAATAGCTGAGGGTAAATAAAGGTGGTGGTGAGAACAGCCCAATCCTGGGGCGACGCTGGGGATTGGGAGGATGGGGCGAAAGGATGGGTGGGAGGTAAAATCAGGGGGTGCTGCGTGGGGATGGGGTACAGCTCGGCATCTCCATAAGAAATCCCAACAGTGGGATTGGAAAACCCTTCCCAGCCCCTTCTTGGGGGCTGTAAAGCAGAGCAGACTTGCTGAGGGCAGGGGGCTCCCAGCGCTGGGGGGGTTACTGCTTTGGTGGGGACCACTGACAGCTCAACCCTCCCCTTCCCACCCCAAAACCTTCACTGGGAGTTTTCCAGAGCATTTTCCCAGATCTATGAGTCCAATTTAAAGCCCCCCCCACCCCCTCCATCTCCACCCAGATCTATGAGTCCAATTTAAAGCCCCCCACCCCCTCCATCTCCACCCAGATCTACGAGTCCAGTTTAAAGCCCCACCACCCCCTACCCCCATCATCTCCAAGCTCCTCTCAGGCTCTTCAGTAAATCAAATTGGGGATCAAACAGCATTCCAGGAAGGCAGCGGGCTGGCCCCAGCTTTCTGTGGGAAAGGCAGCAGAGGCACGGCATCAGGGCTGAATAAAGCTCCAGAGATGGCAGGGTAATTCTCTTTATAGCTCCAGGGCTGGCCTTTCCCACCGAGGATGGGGTGCTGGGGAGGGTGGCTGTCGAGGTTTGGGTGCTGGCAAGGAGCTGGGTGATGGGGGTTGGTGTGTGTGAGCAGAAAGTGGCACACAGAGGGGGGGTTGTCCCAGCTCTGTGGGTTTGGGTTGAGCTGTTGGCTTTGCCTCCTTGTTGGCTGTGTGAGGATGGGGGTTTGTTTCCCCTGGATCAGAGACTCAGGGAATGTGTAAGGTTGAAAGGGACCTTTAAAGGTCACCTAGTCCAAGCCTCCTGCTAAAGCAGGATCACCTACAGCAGGCTGCACAGGATTGTGTCCAGGCAGGTCTTTAATATCTCCAGAGAAGGAGACTCCACAGCCTGTCTGGGCAGCCTGTTCCAATTCTCTGGCACCCTCAGATGTGGGTGACATTTCCTCATGTTCAGATGGAACTTCCTGTGCTCCAGTTTGTGCCTTTTGCCTCTTGTCCTGTCACTGGGCACCACTGAAAGGTCTGTCCCCATCCTCTTGACGTGCACCCTTTAGATGCTTGTAAGTGTTGATGAGATCCTCTTAGTCTTCTCCAGGCTAAAGAGACACAGCTCTCTCAGCCTTTCCTCATACAAGAGATGATCCAGTCCCCTCATCACCAAAACCCACCCAACCAAACACTAAATATAAATCCATAAACTAGAAGCTGCCACCAAACCCCAAAGGGGCTCCAGCTGATGGGGACAAAAGCCACGAGCATCATGTTGTCCAAGCATCCAATGGAGCTCAGATCTGCTGAATCGCAGCGCTGGGAGTGACATGGAGCAAGGGGGATGTTGGTGAGGGAGGAAACATGGGTGTATGGGGCAGCAAAATGCTGGAACATCCTTCCCCACGTGGCTGTTACCCGAAAGTAGAGTGGGTTCACAGAGTCAGAGACTCATAGAGGTGGGAAGGGACCTCCAGAGATCATGGGGTCCAACCCCCTGCCAAAGCAGGGTCCCTGAGGATAGGTCACACAGGTCGGTGTCCAGACGGGGCTGGAACCTCTCCAGAGAAGGAGTCTCCACACCCCCTGGGCAGCCTGTCCCAGGGCTCCCTCACCCTCACTGGGAAGAAGTTCTGCCCCACATTGGGGGGGAACTCCCTGTGCTCCAACTTGAGCCCATCGCCCCTTGTCCTGTCCCCACAGACACTGAGCAGAGGCTGCCCATGTCCCCCTGTGTCCCACCCTTCAGCTATTGATCCCCATTGATCAGATCCCCTCTCAGTCTCTTCTCTCCAGGCTGAACAGCCCCAGCTCCCTCAGCCTTTCCTCACAGGGGAGATGCTCCAGGCCCTTCATCACCTCTGTGTCCCTCCTCTGGACTCTCTCCAGTAGATCCCTGTCTCTTTTATACCCAGAACTAGGCTGGGGGTTTTCCAACACTGTTTTATTCCCCTAATCCCACTTATTTCACCATCATTTCATGCAAATTAGCAGTAGGCCGCAGCGCCTCAGCGCAGGACAACGTGGAGAAGAAACGCCCAAACTCTTTGTGCTGCCACTGGGTCTCTTTGCTGCCAGATGCTTACAGGAGAAACCTTCTTATATTTATCATCCCTTTGGCTTTCCAGGACGAGATAACAAATGGGTGTTGAAAACACAATTCCAGGGGAAAACGGCTCTAAATTACCGCGCTTGGAGCGCGTCGTTCCCTTCGGTAAGGCAGCTGCTTTATGTGTTTCTTTTCCTCCCCCTCGATATATTTCCCCCCTTTTCTTTTTTGGTTTTTTAATTGGCTGGGCCTTTCCTAATTTCTCTTTTCATTACCTGGATGAATGCCACTTCCCCAGTGACATTATTATGCCGACGCAGTTCCGCCGGCGCCTCGGCCTTCAGCGATCCGCGGGGTTTGGGCCTCATGATTTGTAGTTTAATAAGAGGGTCCCCTCCTGCCTTTTATCTCCTGAATGGCACAGAATTAGTGGGTATTCTTTAATTAACACGAGCCAGTGTACACACTTTTTATTGGCCTTATTTTTTGGGGAGGGAAATAAAGTGGATATAGGTATTTTCACTGCCACCGTCGTTTAGGCGGTGGCTATAGCCACGTTAGCCTCTTTTAATTGCTAATTGGATCATAATTTGGGTAGAAATAAGCCTAAACTTAAGCCTAAAATGAAGCTTAACCCAGTTCATCACTCGTGGGTGTCAGCACCTCTGCACCAGTGCTGAGGATGGTCCCAGGAAGGTCTAATTCCATAGAATTACAGACCCCCAGACCATAATGATCAGCCTGGAGAAGAGAAGGCTGCTTCTGAGGAGAGCTCTGAGCCCCTTCCCATCCCTTGAGGGGCTCCAGGAGAGCTAGAGAGGAGCTGGTGCCCAAGGGCAAGGAGATCCAGGCCCAGGGAAACGGCCTTCAGCTGCAGGAGGCGGATGGAGAGGGGCTGGGAGGCAGAAATCCTTCCTGGGGAGGGGGGGAGAAAGACTAAAAAGATGATTAAAAAGAGCTTGAAGGATGAATCTGTAAGAGGTGAGGGGGTTAAAATACCAGCCAGCTCTCCAAAAACATGATCTTCCTCCTTTTCTTCCCAGATCCAGCCACCATCCAGCTTTCCCACCTACGGCAGCAGCAGCACAGGGCGGAGGGAGGAGGAGGAGGAGGAGGAGGAGGAGGAAGGCGATGCCTCAGCCGGATTTACCGGCTGTTTCCCAGCTGTTGCTGTGACTTTGCAGCCAGGAGCAACAACCAGGAGAAAGGGCAACAGGGTGCTGCTGCTGGTGATGGGATGGGACGACGGCCAAGGTCCAAATCTCTGCAAAATTAAGATCCCAGCTGGGGTTGCTGTTGTGGGAGGTGCTGGGGAGCCAGGAAGCCTGTTTTGGGTGGAGAAGTGGAAGAATGTCCTCAGGGTGAGGAACACAGCAGGGCAAATCTGAGCTGCTGGGCAGGAGCTGCTGTGGTGGCATCTGCAGCTGTTCCTCCTCCTTCCCCTGGCTGCTTGTTTCCATTGCGTCCACCCTGGGGGGCTTCCACCCCCTGGGAGATGGGGTGCTTAGGGTGGGGGTGTCCTGGGGTGGGGGTGTCCCAGGGTGGGGATGTCCCATGGTTCAGGTGTCCCAGGGTAGGGGTGTCCCAGGGTGAGGATGTGCCATGGAGGATGTGTCCCAGGGTGGGGGGTGTCCGTCCTGGGATGGGGGTGTCCTGGGGTGGGGGTATCCCAGCGTGGGGGTGTCCCAGAGTGGAGTTGCCTTGGGGTGGGAGTGTCCCAGGGTGCGGTGTCCTGGGGTAGGGGTGTCCCAGGGCGGGGTGTCCTGGGGTAGGGGTGTCCCAGGGTGGGGATGTCCCAGAGTGGAGTTGTCTTGGGGTGGGGGTGTCCCCAGGGTGGGGTGTCCTGGGGTAGGAGTGTCCCAGGGTGGGAATGTCCATCCCAGGATGGGGGGTGTCCTGGGGTGGGGGTGTCCCAGAGTGGAGTTGTCTTGGGGTGAGGGTGTCCTGGGGTGAGGGTGTCCCATGGTGGGGGTGTCCTGGGGTGGGGGTATCCCAGGTTGGGGGTGTCCCAGAGTGGAGTTGTCTTGGGGTGAGGGTGTCTTGGGGTGGGGTGTCCTGGGGTAGGGGTGTCCCAGGGTGGGGATGTCCCATGATGCAGGTGTCCTGGGATAGGGGTGTCCTGGGGTGAGGGTGTCCTGGGGTGAGGGTGTCCTGGGATGGGTGTTTCCCAGGGTGGGGGTGTCCTGGGGTGGAGGTGTCCCAGGGTTGGGATGTGTCAGGGTGGGGGTGTCCTGGGGTGGTGGTGTCCTGGGGTGGAGGTGTCCCAGGGTTGGGATGTGTTAGGGTGGGGGTGTCCTGGGGTGGGGGTGTCCCAGGGTGGAGGTGTCCCGGGATGGGGGTGTCCCAGGGTGGTGGTGTCCTGGGGTGGAGGTGTCCCAGGGTTGGGATGTGTTAGGGTGGGGGTGTCCTGGGGTGGGGGTGTCCCAGGGTGGGGTTGTCCCAGGGAAAGTGTGTCCCTCCCAGCCTGGGCAGCAGCTGCTGCTGTGGATTCCTCCTAATGCAGAGCAGCCCCAAATGGCTTGGAAAAGGTCCCTGGAAGCTGCAGAGCGTCTGGCAGCCATCCCTCCCCCCTTCCCTCCCTCCCTCCTTCCCTCCCTCCTTCCCTCCCTCCCTCCCTCCCCTGCCTGCAGCTCCAGCTCTGCGGTCAGCCAGGACACGACGCTGGGATTAACTCAGCCTCAGACAGCTCCCAAAGCCCAAGGAGCTGCTCTGCTGCAAATGGGGTGTTAAACCCCATATCCCAGGGCCTGGAGGACACAGCTCCCACCCCCATCCCATGGAGAGATGGGATTCCCCAGCCCTGTGACTGGCAATCCAATGGGAGACACGGAGCGAGCGCCGGGGCAGCAGCTCCCGCTCTGCTCATTGTGTCTGCTCAGTGAATCTTTAATTAGGCCATGCAAATTCCAGCAGCTTCTCATTGTCTTAATCCCAGGGCCAGCTGGAGGTTGTGATCGCTCCCAGTGTGTCCAGTGAGCGCCTGTCCCAACGCTTGGCTGAGGATGCTCCAAACTCATCTCATCCCAGAAAAGACACAGGTCCTGGGCAAGGGTGATGGGGGCCGCTCAGGGGATTGTGGAAACCACATCTCCTCCAGTTTAGCACCCCCAAAAAGCTGGTGGTTAGCTGGATGTGGTGTGGGGCTCTTGTCCAGTGGTGGCAGTTATCTCCTGGATGAGGAAGGAGGATGTACAGACCCCCCTCCCAGGCACCTCCACGTGCGCTCAGCTTCTCGTTACCTCCTGCAGATTTGAGGGGTGTTGGGGGGATGCTGATGCAGGTGGCACTGCCCTTCCACCCAGGGATCAGCCTGGCTTTGTTTTGTGACACAGAACAGACCAAAAAAGCCTCTGGCTGCCCCAAACCAGACTATGTGGGCATCAGGGTGCCCACTCCTGGCTGCTGTCGTGGTGCTGGCAGGGATTTAGGGTGCAATCGCTTCTTGGGTGCGATTCTCCTGAGCTGGCTGAGCTCTTTCCCTCAGGATGAGGAGGTGACTCATGCCCTGAAGTGAAGTTTCTCTCGCTGGGACACGCACCACAGCAGCAGCAGCCAACCCAGGGTGATGTCAGCCCTTCCTGGGTGCTTATCACAACCAGCATCACCACCCTCATCCTGCCTCTGACGCAGAGACACACACGCTGCTCCTCTTCCTCAGGTTTCTGTTGGTGTCAGCTCGTAGCTTGACTTAGATCTCTGGGTTGATTCCACTTCTGTGCCCCATCTGAGCCAGTACCAGCAGCCTTGAGAGGAGATCCTCAATGGACTCATCCTCCAAACCTGCCCTGTATCTCAGCACCCCCCTGGGAGCTCCTGCAGAGCTGGGATGCACCGACCCAGACCTGCTGTGCCCCAGGGGGACCCTGATCTCTCCCCCCAGCTCTCAAGTCTTGTCTGGTGGATGGGTATTGATGCAGCAGAGTCATTTCCATCCCATCAGTGAAGGGGCAGGAGCCCAGCAGAATGGATTTCTTTAGAAATCAATGTCCATCATATCCACGAGGCCACTTTATTCCTCTTCCCAAAACAGCTCTTACTCTTTCCTGGCATTTACCTGCCTTGCTGCTCTGTTGTTTTCTATGGGAACAAGCCCATCACCCAACAAACCCATCACAGGGACACATCAAACCCATCAGAGAGAGACACATCTACCCACTTGGGAGCTCCAGATCCATCCCCCAACCTCTTAAAAGGCACACTGACCACCTCCAAGCTTGGTCTGAGTGATAAATCCGCTCCCCAAAACCTGCTCCCCTTATTACACCTCCCAAAATGATGCTGGGTGACTTTCTGCTGTGGCCTAATCTTCCCTCAATGAACAGTTGGAACCTTGATCATCTACAGAAACAACCCCCCCCCCCCAAAAAAAAAACCCCCCTCCAGACTCTCTGGTTTCTGATGGGGCTTTTTTCACCCCTAAAGAATTATTCCCCAAAATCTCGTTGTCTTTGGCACCAGCCACATCTGGGCTCAGCAGATTTGGGATGACACCCTGGAAAAAAACCCAACCCTCTCCAAATTTCTGCTGGGTAATTGGCAGAAAATGAGGTGTGAGAAGAGTCTGGGCAGAGAGAACAGTGGATGGAGCTGATTGTACCTGTTTTGACAGGGAAGAGCTGCCTGCTGTTTGCTGATGCTGCTGCTTATCTCACCCTCTGGTACATGCCTGCAGCACTGTAACTCCTGCCATCGCTGCAGGAGGAGTCAGGGAAGGAGATAGGGGGTTTTTTTGGAGGTCTCCAAGCTTTCTATGCTACAAACCCCACGACCAATCAGTGGCACACAGGTCTTTGCAGTCATCCATCCCACTATTCCATCCCTCCCTCCTTCCCTCCCTCCCTCCCTCCATCCATCCATCCATCCCCCCATTCATCCATCCCTCCATCCATCCCTCCCTCCATCCCTCCTTCCATCCCTCCATCCATCCATCCATCCATCCATCCATCCATCCATCCCTCCATCCATCCCTCCCTCCATGCCTCCATCCATCCATCCCCCCATCCATCCCTCCACCCCTCCACCCATCCCCCCATCCCTCCATCCCTCCATCCCTCCATCCATCCTTCCCCCCATCCATCCCCCCATCCATCCCTCCATCCCTCCATCCATCCATCCCTCCTTCCATCCCTCCCTCCATCCCTCCATCCCTCCATCCATCCCCCCATCCATCCCTCCATCCCTCCATCCATCCATCCATCCATCCATCCATCCATGCCTCCATCCCCCCATCCACCCCTCCCTCCATCCACCCATCTCTCCATCCCCCCATCCATCCCTCCATCCCTCCACCCATCCCTCCCTCCCTCCCTCCCTCCTTCCCTCCATCCATCCATCCCTCCATCCCCCCACCCATCCCTCCATCCATCCCTCCCTCCATCCCTCCATCCCTCCATCCATCCCCCATCCATCCCTCCATCCCTCCACCCATCCATCCATCTCTCCATCCCTCCATCCCTCCATCCATCCTTCCCCCCATCCATCCCTCCCTCCCTCCCTCCCTCCCTCCCTCCCTCCATCCATCCCTCCATCCATCCCTCCCTCCCTCCCGTCATCCCCCCATCCATCCCTCCATCCCACTATTCCATCCATCCCTCCATCCATCCCTCCCCCCACCCCTCCCTCCCTCCCTCCCTGCTGTTCTATTGATGTCACCAAGTCTTGGAGGGCTGTGCTCAGCCCCAGGAGGCATCAGGCTTGATGTTGCAGGATTCTCTGTGTTCCCACCAGTGACCGTGACCGATGCCCGTTCAGCATCCTGGCCGTGTGGAATGATGCCCCACGGCTCAGCCCCAGATCTCTCCCCTGTGCCCTGGGAATTTTCCAATCCCTCAGCCAAGAAGGTGATAAGGTTTCATGGTCTGGTCACGCTCCATAAACATTTTCCCCTCCCTCACCTCCCATGACCTGCTCTTGAACTGGTGGAGCTGACTCCTCAGCCACATCCCTCAGCCCTGATGAACATCAACCTCTGCAGAGGCGGCGTGTCCGTCCGCACCACTGCACCCATCAGGGTGTGATGAGGAATCACCTCAAGTTGCATCAGGGGAGGTTTAGGTTGGAGATTTGGACTAATGAAAGAGTGGTCAGGCCTTGGACTGTGCTGCCCAGAGAGGTGGGGGAGTCACCATCCCCAGAGAGGTTCAAAACACACATGGATGTGGCACCCCAGGACATGGTCTAGTTGGCGTGATGTTGGACAGATGGTTGGACTTGATGATCTTGGAGGTGTTTTTTCCAGCCTGAGTGATTCAATGATTCCATGATCCTCCAAAAAATTAGGGTGAGTGCTGCACATGGGACATAACAACCCCCTGCAGCGCTACAGGCTGGGGGAGACTGGCTGGAGAGCTGTCAGGCTGAGAAGGACCTGGGGGTGTTGGGTGACTGTGAATGACCATAAGTCAGCAGGGTGCCCAGGAAAGCCAAGGGCATCTTGGCTTGTGTCAGCCCCAGTGTGGCCAGTAGGGCTGGGGAGGGGGTTGTGCCCCTGGACTGGGCACTGGGGAGGCTGCACCTCGAGTGCTGGGTCCAGTTCTGGGCTCCTCAGCACCAGAAGGACATTGGGGTCCTGGAGCGAGTCCAGAGAAGGGCAACCAGGCTGGGGAAGGGGCTGGAGGGCAAATCCTCTGAGGAGCGGCTGAGGGAGCTGGGGCTGTTTAGCTTAGAGAAGAGGAGGCTGAGGGGAGACCTTCTCCCCACCTACAACTACCTGAAGGGAGGGTGTAGAGAGATGGGTGATGGTCTCTTCAGCCAGGGGACAGGAGATGGGACAAGGGGGAATGGCATGAAGCTGTGCCAGGGCAGGGGCAGATTGGATGTTAGGAAAAAATTTGTTACTGAAAGAGTTGTCAGGGCTGGAACAGGGGCCTGGAGCAGGGTCAGGGCCTGGCACAGGCTGCCCAGGGAGGGGCTGAGTCACCTTCCCTGGATGTGTTCAAAAAAAGGGTAGATGAGGTGCTCAGGGATCTGGTTTAGTTTAGGATGCGAATGGTTGGACTTGATGATCTTAAAGGTCTTTTCCAACCTGGGCATTCTGTGATTCTGTGATTCTGTGATCTTCCACCTCCTCCCCATGGTCTTTTGGGTTTTCTTTTGTTCCCCTCCACATCTGGATTCCATGCCCAGTTTGGGGCCACCAGCATGATCTAGACATCAGTTCACTCAAAGGATTTCAACAGGAGGCCACCGAGATGGTGGGAGATGGGAGCCTGGTTGGAAGCTGGAGCTTCTCCAGGAGGGAATGGGGCTTGTCCCACCCAAAGGAAAATCTTGGGCACACGTAACAGCAGCCTTGAGCACCTACCAGGTGGTTATGGAGAAGATGGAGCCAGGTGGGTGATGGGGACATGAGGAGAAAGCCCTGAAATGGTGATTTTCAAGCCTTGGCTGGCTGAAGAGGGAAGGAGGGAGGGAAGGGGAACTGTTGTTTCAGGGCTGTTTCAGGCTGAAAGGGAAGGAGGCTGCTGCCATCTAGAGCAGCGACTCCTCTGCAGCCAAACTCCCCTTTCCCAAGCCTGGAAAGATCATCTTGGGAGAGACTAAAGCCGGAAAACGAAGGGAAAAGACATTAAGAGCTGGAACGGAGCAAGTAATGGATTCCCAGGGTGTGGGCAGAGCATCCCAGCCTTGAGCAGCAGACGATGAGCCTCTGACACCAGCACAATGAATAATTGATCCAGAATAGGTGGGAACAGCCTGTTCTTGTCTCCAGCAGCATCCCAGGTTTCTGTCCCCCTGGGTTTAAATGTGGCCAAACCCAGCTGGCAGCTGGTGGGGGAAGAAGGTTAAAAAGTTACAGAGGGAAAGGAAAAGGGAAGAGAAAAACCCCAAAGGTCTGGAAGGATTTCCTCTGAGGTGGCCCCAGACCACAACCCCACAGCCCAGGGGGATGGTGCTGGCAGGAGGAAAGCTCCCTGAGAGGGGAAGAGAAAGTCCCCAGCTCAGGGTGTCCCTGTGTCCCTGTGGCTCCTGTCTCACCCACCCAGCCCTACACCCCTGTGCCTCCATCCCCCCCCCGTGCCTCTGTGCCACCCCATCTCCCCACCCTTGAGTCACCACCCTGCTGTGTCCCCACACTCCCTGTGTCCCCACGGCCCCCCTCATCCTCCCCGCCCCATGGCTCCACACCCCACTGTTCCCTGTGTCGCCGTGTCCCCACCCCCGTGTCCCCACCCCCCCCCACATCCCCAGCCCCCGTGTCCCCACCCCTCTTATCCCCATCCCCGTGTCCCGAACCGCCCCCGTGTCCCCACCCCCGTGTCCCCATCCCTGTATCCCCTTCCCTGTATCCCCACCCCCGTGTCCCCATCCCTGTATCCCCGTCCCCGTGTCCCCACCCCCGTGTCCCGAACCCCTCCCCGTGTCCCCACCCCCGTGTCCCCATCCCTGTATCCCCTTCCCTGTATCCCTACCCCCGTGTCCCCATCCCCCGAAGTCCCCATCCCTCTTGTCCCCATCCCTGTATCCCCATCCCTGTATCCCCATCCCCGTGTCCCGAACCACCCCCCGTGTCCCCATCCCTGTATCCCCACCCCCGTGTCCCCATCCCTGTATCCCCATCCCTGTATCCCCATCCCCGTGTCCCCATCCCCGTGTCCCCACCCCCGTGTCCCCAACATCCCCCACGTCCCCACCCCCGATGTCCCCACCCCTCTTGTCCCCATCCCTGTATCCCCACTCCTCTTGTCCCCATCCCCGTGTCCCCACCCCCGTGTCCCGAACCCCCCCCGTGTCCCCCCCCTTGTCCCCATCCCCGTGTCCCCACCCCCGTGTCCCCATCCCTGTATCCCCACCCCCGTGTCCCCACTCCCGTGTCCCCACCCCCGTGTCCCCCCAATTGTCCCCATCCCCGTGTCCCCACCCGTCTTGTCCCCATCCCCGTGTCCCGAACCCCCCCCGTGTCCCCCCCCTTGTCCCCACCCCCGTGTCCCCACCCCTGTATCCCCCTCCCCGTGTCCCCCTCCCCGTGTCCCCACATCCCCCCCGTGCCCCCCCCGTTGCCTCCCCTCGGTCCCCCCGGCCGCCAGGGGGCGGGCTGTGTCGGGGCGGTCCCGGGGCGGGGCGGGGCGGGGCCTGGCGGCGGGCGGGCGGGCGGGGGGCGCAGCGGCGCTGCGATGGCGGTGAGCCGGCAGCTCGGCCTCCGCCTGGCCTACGCGGCGGGCGGCGCCCTCATGGGCCTCTCGGCCTTCTTCGCCTGGAGCCTGGCGCCGGCCTTCCGACAGCCCGCCACGGCGGCGGCGGGGGGGCTCTCGGGTACGAGGGGGCGGCGTTGGGGTGGGGGGGTGACTCCCGCAGCGGGGCCCGAGGGCGGGTGCTGAGGGGGGGGCGAGAGCTGGGGGGGGTGCGGGGGCTGAGGGGGGGGCGAGAGCCTGGGGGGTGCGGGTGCTGAGGGGGGGGCGAGAGCTGGGGGGGGTGCGGGGGCTGAGGGGGGAGCGAGAGCCTGGGGGGTGCGGGGGCTGAGGGGGGGGCGAGAGCCTGGGGGGTGCGGGGGCTGAGGGGGGGGCGAGAGCTGGGGGGGGTGCGGGGGCTGAGGGGGGGGCGAGAGCTGGGGGGGGTGCGGGGGCTGAGGGGGGGGCGAGAGCCTGGGGGGTGCGGGGGCTGAGGGGGGGGCGAGAGCCTGGGGGGTGCAGGCCCTGAGGGGGGTGCGGGGTCTGAGGGGGGAGCGAGAGCCTGGGGGGTGCAGGCCCTGAGGGGGGTGCGGGGGCTGAGGGGGGAGCGAGAGCCTGGGGGGTGCGGGCCCTGAGGGGGGGGCGAGAGCCGGGGGTATGCGGGGGGCTGGGAGGGGGTGCGGGCGCTGAGGGGGTGCGGGGGCTGGGAGGGGGGTGGCGCTGAGGGGAGGTGCAGGGACTGAGGGGGGGGCGCTGAGGGGGGACACTGAGGGGGGGCTCTGAGGTGGAGAGGCGTTGTGGGGCACTGAGGGGGGGCTCTGAGGGGGTGCAGTCACTGAGGGGGGGCTCTGAAGTGGGGGGGCTCTGAGGCAGGGAGACTCTGAGGGGGGGCTCTGAGGTGGAGAGGCGCTGGGGGGGCTCTGAGGGGGTGCAGTCACTGAGGGGGGACTCTGAAGTGGGGAGGCGCTGAGGCAGGGCACTGAGGGGGGGCTCTGAGGCAGGGAGGTGCTGGGGGGTGCACTGAGGGGGTGCAGTCACTGAGGGGGGGGCTCTGAAGTGGGGGGGCTCTGAGGCAGGGAGACTCTGAGGGGGGGCTCTGAGGTGGAGAGGCGCTGGGGGGGTCACTGAGGGGGGTCACTGAGGGGGTGCAGTCACTGAGGGGGGGCTCTGAGGCAGGGAGGCGCTGGGGTGGGGGGCACTGAGGGGGTGCAGGCGCTGAGGGGGGGCTCTGAGGCAGGAAGGTGCTGGGGTGGAGGGCACTGAGGGGGTGCAGGCGCTGAGGGGGGTGTGGGCACTGAGGTGGGGGCACTAAGAGGGTGCAGGGTCTGAGAGGGTGCAGGCATGAAGCCCCTTCCCTTGCGGGTGGGGGGCTGCGGGGTGTCCGGCTTCGCCTGGGGGATGCTGTGGGTGGCAGTGGGGTGAGCAGCAGAGCCTGGGGGCTGCTGCAGCCCCCCGTGAGGGTGGGTGACCCAGGGTCCCTGCCTTGGCGCATGCCCTCCCCTTGCCAGAGACCGCTGAGGGGCCCCAAAACGGAGTGAAGCCATGGCTGGTGGCAGGGCAGGGGGCACACAGGTGATGGTGCTGATGGCGTTGGTGGCAGCGATGGCATTGACATCACTGATGGTGTTGATGGTGTCAACGCTGCTGGTGGCAGCTCTTGGTGTCAGTGCCACAATGGTGCCACCACCGCTGATGGCAGCGATGACATCGATGCCACTGATGGTGGCTGGTGGTGTTGGCACCACTGATGATGTTGGCACCACTGATGGTGGCTGATGGCAGCGATGACATTGATGTCATCGTGGTGGCAGCTCTTGGTGTCAGTGCCACAATGGTGCCACCACCACTGATGGCAGCGATGACATCAATGCCACTGATGGTGGCTGGTGGTGTTGGCACCACTGGTGGTGGCTGGTGGTGTTGGCACCACTGGTGGTGTTGGCACCACTGATGGTGGCTGATGGCAGCGATGACATCGATGCCACTGATGGTGGCTGGTGGTGTTGGCACCACTGATGGTGGCTGATGGCAGCGATGACATCGATGCCACTGATGGTGGCTGGTGGTGTTGGCACCACTGATGGTGTTGGCACCACTGATGGTGGCTGATGGCATCACCCAGCCAGCGCCGTGTGGCGATGCCCTGACCTCCACGCTGCCCATCTCTGAATGGCAGCAGTGAAGCCAGCAGAAGCTTGTGGGGGCAAAGCCCCTCACAGCACATAGGGTAGGTGACAGCAGGATGCAGTTTTGGGACCCAGGGTGGGCTGTGATCCCTTTTTGGGGATGCTCCTGACCTCAGGGAGGGACTCGCTGCTCCTTGGAGGGAGCAACTTTGGATTCAAACCTGTTTGGGAGGCTGGAGCTCCCAGCACCCAGCTGCACGTGGAGTCTGGGACCCCCAAACCCTTTGCTGTGGGACATGCTCATCCCTTAGGACGAGGGAGGGTTGTGTGCTTCACAGCCTTGGTGGTGAAGATGGAATCCTTCTCCTCTTCTCCTCGGTGCCAGGAAGGGTTTTGTGGTGGAGCAGCTTTAGTTGGTGACATTGTGCAACCCACACAGCACAAACTTGTCCAAGGTTCTCAGCTTGGAGTGGCCACGTGGCTGTCACAGGAGGCCCTGTACCCCAGCCAGCACCATTCCTGAGGTGGGAATTTCATTTTGGGGGTAAAGTTGAAAGCTTTGCTGACTTCCCTAGGAGATTTTTCACCCGGGGGATCAATCATTGCTCTGTGTTTTCAGGGAAGCAAAGCAAAGCCCCAGCCTCCTGACCTTTAGACCTGCTGAAAGTGTCTGTGCTGGATGCTCTGGAGTGGGTACTGCTTGTCACAGGCCAGAAGCTGTGAAGGTGGCCAGTGAAAGCAGAGAGATTCAGGTGCCTGTGCTCGTTATGGGTCTGAGTTAATGAGTAAGTGCCTGGAGGGAGAGCAGGAGGGGAAGTTTGTAAAGAGGCTGGCTTGTTTCTGGGCTGTGAGCAGCACACTGGTCCTTCAGGTTTCTCAGAGCAGGGTTGTGGTCACCTCTCTGAATCACAGAATCACCAGGTTGGAAAAGACCTTTTAAGATCATCAAGTCCAACCATTCTCATCCTAAACTAAACCAGATCCCTGAGCACCTCACCTACCCTTTTTTTGAACACATCCAGGGAAGGTGACTCAGCCCCTCCCTGGGCACCCTGCTCCAGGCCCTGACCCTGCTCCAGGCCCCTGTTCCAGCCCTGACAACTCTTTCAGTAACAAATTTTTTCCTAACATCCAATCTAAACCTGCCCTGGCACAGCTTCATGCCATTGCCCCTTGTCCCATCTCCTGTCCCCTGGCTGCAGAGACCCTCACCCACCTCTCTGCACCCTCCTGGCAGGGCAGGGGAGGTGGGGAGAAGGTCTCCCCTCAGCCTCCTCTTCTCCAGGCTCAACACCCCCAGCTCCCTCAGCTGCTCCTCAGAGGATTCGCCCTCCAGCCCCTTCCCCAGCCTGGTTGCCCTTCTCTGGACTCGCTCCAGGACCCCAATGTCCTTCTGATGCTGAGGAGCCCAGAACTGGACCCAGCACTCGAGGTGCAGCCTCCCCAGTGCCCAGCCCAGGGGCACAATCCCCTCCCCAGCCCTACTGGCCACACTGGGGCTGACACAAGCCAAGATGCCCTTGGCTTTCCTGGGCACCCTGCTGACTCATATTCAGCCTGCATCACCCAACACCCCCAGGTCCTTCTCAGCCTGACAGCTCTCCAGCCAGTCCCCCCCAAGCCTGTAGCTGGGGGTTGTTATGTCCCATGTGCCCCACTCTGCCCTTGGCCTTGTTAAACTTCATCCCACTGGTCTCAGCCCATGGGTCCAACCTGTTCAGATCCCTCTGAAGACCCTCCCCACCCTCAGGCAGATCAACACTTCCTCCTAGTTTAGTGTCATCTGCAAACTGACTGAGGGAACATCCCATCCCTTCATCCAGCTCATTGATGCTGAACAAGACTGGAGCCAGGACTGAGCCCTGGGGGATGCCACTCTGCTTCCTCTCCCCTCAAAAAGCTTTCCTTCCAGCTGGAATGAGACAATTCCAACACCTTTATCTCCTTTTACTAAGTGGCACAAGGAAAGTTGGGGTGTCTGAACCCAGAACTGAGGCTTTACACCTTTGCATTTGGAGAGGGATCTTCCCAGCTCTGTGTTTCACAAGGCTGGTGAGAAAGCAGAGAGGGAGGAAGCACCCTGGCCAGGCTGGGCTGAAGTTACTCAGGCTGTTGGGTGCAGGGAGGAGCAGGTTTGTGTGCTGGTTACTCAGGCTGTTGGGTGCAGGGAGGAGCAGGTTTGTGTGCTGGTTAAGGTCACCCAAAGCTAGTTCAGATAATGAAGAGCGAGGGGAGGGAGGAACCAAACATAACAAGAGGTTGTTGGTTCGGTTAGGCTCGTGTGAATTTGGGGGCTCAAACGTCTTGGCCATAGGTGGGGTGGGAATGGCCATAGGTGGGGTGGAAGTGACCACAGGTGGAGTGGAAGTGGCCACAGGTGGGGTGGGAATGGCCATAGGTGGGGTGGAAGTGGCCATAGGTGGGGTGGAAGTGGCCATAGGTGGGGTGGGAATGGCCATAGGTGGGGTGGAAGTGACCACAGGTGGAGTGGAAGTGGCCATAGGTGGGGTGGGAATGGCCATAGGTGGGGTGGAAGTGGCCATAGGTGGGGTGGGAATGGCCATAGGTGGAGTGGAAGTGGCCATAGGTGGAGTGGAAGTGGCCATAGGTGGGGTGGAAGTGGCCATAGGTAGAGTGGGAATGGCCATAGGTGGGGTGGAAGTGGCCATAGGTGGAGTGGGAATGGCCACAGGTAGGGTGGGAATGGCCACAGGTAGAGTGGGAATGGCCATAGGTAAGGTGGAAGTGGCCATAGGTGGGGTGGAAGTGGCCATAGGTGGGGTGGAAGTGGCCATGGGTAGGGTGGAAATGCCCATAGGTGGAGTGGAAGTGCCCGTTGGTAAGGTGGAAGTGGCCATAGGTTCAGTGGAAATGGCCACAGGTAGGGTGGAAATGGCCATAGGTGTAATGGAAATGGCCGTAGGTGGAGTGGAAATGGCCACAGGTGGGGTGGAAGTGCCCACAGTCAGGGGGGAAGTGCCCACAGGTATAGCTACAGTAGGATCACAAAGGCTGAGAACCAGATTGAGATGCATGTTCAGGCATTAGGCAAAGCTGATTTAAGGGGTTCCCATCATCTTAGTCTCACAGCTGCCTTTCCCTGCCCACCTGCTTGGCTTTTTTGCCCCCTCAGTGTCTCAGTAGGTGAACATGCTCCAGAAATGTGGGGTTTCTTTATGCTCCCACCCCTGAACTGGGTATTTATGTCTCTCCCTGTGGTGGTGAGGCCAGGAAGGAGTGGGGAATACACCTGCTTATGTATGAGAGAGCCTTGAAAATCCATTCTCTCAATGAGGGGACATTCATGTTAAAGGCAAGCTGTGCCTTCAGTTCATCCTTGAGCCTTCAGCTTTTAGGGGATAACCCAGCAGGGAAAGACAGCTCCCCCCACCCAAAACCTGCAACCCAGCTCCAGTCTGCACTGCTCTGCTGCCATCACGACATCCAAACCCCCCTTGCTGGGGCTGTGTTGTCTTTACTGGGTTGTTTTGGGGGGAGTTGAGGTGTTTTTTGGCCCATTTGTGCTCTTTTTTCCCCCATTGAGAAGCTTCAACAAGCCATCAGAGCACCCAAGAGCAGGTTGGAGTTGGGGCTGTTGTAGCTGGGAGCTACTGACACCCTAAGTGGGGGGGGGGACATTGTTTTGGCTGGTGCATTTGGCAGCTTTGCAGCAGCTCCTCGTTAATAAACCTCTGATGAAGCAAAGGATTTGCCTGCCAGCCTTCTCTGCAGCCTGTTTGTAGATGTTTATCCAGTTTCCACTAGCCTCCCAGCTTTCCCACCACCTCCTGTGTGTTGGTCCCTGCTTTCCCCTTGCCTGTTGCCCAGCTGGATCACAGCCATGCTGCAGCTTCTCTCAACAGGCCTTTGGTTTGGGGACACACACCATGTTTTAAGGGGTTCACCCCTCTAATTTCCTGCCTTGTTAGGGAATCAATATCTTTGTAAATCAGTTTCTTTGTCTTCTTACCCCCTGGAAGAACCATTCCTGCTCTGTTTTGAGTTGAAATCTCCCTCTCCAACTGCTGCTCACACTGACTTTCTCTGGCTCCAAGGTGATTTCAAGGAAAACCTTGGCTCATCCATCCCAACACAGTGGTGCTGAGCATGACAGCAGAGCCTTCAGTTACCAAACCAGAAGTGGGTCATTCCAGGAGCTGAGCAAACCACCTTTCCAGTCTTTCCAGTCAGCTTTCAGCATAATAAATCCTCTTCCCACCCCCCCACCACCACCACCACCATGCCTGGTAAAATCAACTCCCTAATCCTCACAATCTTAAATCAACCTCCAGGCTCTGGATCATCTTAAACCAGATCACATCCTTGTTTTAAGCAGGAACATCCCTCCAAGCACTGCTGATAACCCCAGGGACACCAGCTTAATCACCTGATCAATTAAACCCCCTGAAAGTCATTCCTGACTCAATCCTGGCTGGCTTGGTGGTTTACTGCTTCATTTTGAGCTGCTCACAGCACCTCTTATAATTTACTGCTTGTTCCTATGTTTGACCTTCTCCCCTCACTGCCTTAAATGAATTTATTTTATTTAAGGAGCCCATGAATCTCTGAGCAACTCTGCTCTTTCCATTCTGCCAGGGGCAGTTTGAAAGAGGAGCAAGTAATTAAACCTTTCCAGGATGATTCCAGCCCTTTCCTGAGTGGCTTTTAATGTTCTCATGTACGTATCTCTTTTCAAATTTAATAGAGAGGGGTTTTTTTTAGTAATTATTATGATCTTTTTCCCTCCCCACATCATTCCAGAGAGAGTTTATTGGCTGTTTCCAAGCTGCTGGGATATTTCTGGCAGAATCTTAACAGGTATTAGAGCAGCTGCAATGGAGCTGACACCCAAAAATGTACTTTTGGGGGCATCCAAACTTGAAAAATACCTGATAAGTGAAAGTCAGTGAAGCCAGTTGGTGCTGGACACGGTGTCTGTCCTGTGCAGAAGCAGTGATGCTCTGGTAATGAATCTAACTTGGCATCTATTAGATGGATTTATGCAGATTGGCCAGGGCTGGAACTGCCTGTTGTGGTTCTGGAGTAAAAACACTCCTGTGCTGCTTGGATTTGTGTGTAGAACTGAGCTGTTCCAGTGAGGGTTTGGCTTGTGGCCTCTTTGGGCCATCATCTGGAGGAGTGGAGAAAGGGAGAGCAAGCTAGAAGGAAAGGAGACCTGTGGTGGTGTTAATGAGCTTGGCTAACGAGCTGCTGGGAACTGAGGTGCTGAAACGTGAGTGGTGGAGGCCCAGAGCATCCAAAATCTCTTGAGTTTTGGTTCTTCCTCCTGCAAATACCCAAAGCAGAAGCTGAAGGATGAGCTGCAACACCACCTTTCCTCCTCCCATATGGTCACTGAACCTCCAAACCAAAGCACCCTGGGATGGTACCACACTGGATCTCACATACCCACGGGGAGATTCTGCCAAGTGGAAACCCCTTTTGTTCTAGAACACTCCCCAAACCCCTCTCCTTCAAGAGCTAAAATATTTCAGTGCTGATCCCTGGCTATTTTGGCACAAGAGCTGCTCAAGAAAACCCCTGTTAAACCTCTTCCCAAACCAAGCTAGCTTGGCTTGAGCTCCTGGAAGAAAACACTTTTACCCCTTCAGGGATCCAACCACACAGGGCAAAGTTCTCCCAGCTCAGAGATGGCCACAGGACTGTTGGTGGGTTGGCAAAGCTCAGAGGAGCTGCTCCTAATCCTTGGAGTGAGGGAGGCTGTAAAGAGAGAGATTGTTTGGATGGGAAATGACTGAAGGCTCTAAAAATCATCTTGTAGTTGGTCCTCACAGGCTTCATATTTTCCAGGACTACCCAAGGAGCTTCTACCATTGTTTTCCATGTTGTTTGTCAGCAGCTTTGCCATCATCCACGTGTCTGCTGAGCTTCAGAGAGCTGGAATAAGGAGCCTTATTGTGGAATAGCTGCTGTGTGTGTGTTAGCTGGAGGTTTTTTGGTGTTTCTTGAGGTTTTTTGTGTGGTTTTTTTTTTCCCCCCCACTCCTGGAATCTGTAACACCCATGAATGTGTTACACAGTGTCCTACCCCAGTGTGTAAAACGTGGCCTGGCACGTTTGGCCTCCAGCTGCTCTGACCTCAGGGGAGGCAGCTGGGCTGTTATTCCCAGTCAACAATGGGATTTGTTTTGCTGGGCTGGGTCAGTGATGAGCAAAGGGAGGTGGTGGTGGTGGTGGAGGGAGGGGAGAGGCTGAGGAAAACCTTTTGTTTATCCCTGGGTTTGTTTTTATATTTGGAGCAAGGGAAAGGTTTGTTTCACTTGGGCTTGAAGGATGCCAAACTTCCAGAAGGGCTTATCAAAATACTCAGATGATGATGTGCTGGATGAAGTCACAGCCCTGCTTTTGAACTCTCCTTTCAGAGCTTAGCTAAACTCACTCCAAGTCTGCTCCAGCTTTCTCATGTCTCCAGTATGAATTTAGCTCCTTGGAATCCCTGCTAACTCTGGGTTCAAACCCAAACAAACCCTGCCCCTTGTTTCAGATGCACTCCTGGTTGCTTGATCCAGTTTCCTTTTCACAGAATCCCAGCATCACAGGGGTTGGAAGGGACCTTCAGAGCATATTGAGTCCAACCCCCTCCCAAAGCAGCTCCCCAGGGACAGGTTGGTGTCCAGATGGGATGGAATATCTCCAGAGAAGGAGACTCCACACCCCCCTGGGCAGCCTGTCCCAGGGCTCCCTCACCCTCCCCATGAAGTTCTTCCCCACATTGGTGCAGAACTTCCTATGTTCCTTCCTCTTCCTGGAGCTTCCTGTACTTGGGATAATTAGGTTTGGACTCTGAGGTGACTTTCCCGTTGCTCTGGGTCGGAAATCCCTCGATTGTGTCTTGTTTTAGGCTCGTTCTGATGATGATTTAGGGGGGAAAATCCCCTGAGGCAAATGGTTCTTGCAAACAGGTGACATAACTGGACCTGGCCACCTCCATCACTGCTGCAGGGTCCTGTTTATGCATGATCCCACCAGAGAGTAGGACTGTGGAGGAGGAGGAGGAGGAACAGGAGGAGGAGGAGGGGATTTTGGGGCAATTTGAGGTGAAAAATTAAAACCAGAGTGCCTGCAGTGAATCATTCCAGGCTTTAAAGGAGACATGACTTATTTCCTATCCCAGTAAAACCTGTTTGAGCTGCACAGCCCAACGAGCTGCCTGTTCTTCCTCCAGCTGATGGTTCGTGTTTAAACCTTTGGCTCCCTGGGCTCTGCTGAGCCAGAGGTTTCACCTTAACTAAAAATACTGGTGTGGTTTTAGTTCCTCTGGGTGATAATGAAAGTCTCTTCTGTAAATCACTACAACCAATTCCTCCTCCTCACCACTTAAACTGGGTGTATAATGGGGAATAGTGATTTTTCTTTTCCTGAACCCAATTTCAGGTGAATTCAGTGTGATTCAAATGCTCCATTCCAGCGTTCAGGACATGTTTCCTCTGGAGTTAGCTAGAAAGAGTGTGAGCTTCTTCCCTGCAGACTGCTCTGTGTGGATGAGCAGTGACCTTGGAGAAGGCTTTTCAGCAGCTGTGTGTGTTCCTGGGCGTGTAAGAGTCCGTTAGTGATGCCTGTGCTTAGCAACATCTGCTCCCTCAGTTAGATCACCTGCCATAGTGGTTGTTTTCCTCATCTGTTTGGACTCTGAGTTCGATTTGCTGCTCCCTACTAAGACTTCATCACAGAATCCCAGCCTGGGCTGGGTTGGATCCCCAAGGATCACAGAGCTCCAACCCCCTGCCACAGGCAGGGCCACCAACCTCCAGGCCTGGAGCTACACGAGGTTGCCCAGGGCCCCATCCAACCTGGCCTTGAACACCCCCAGGGATGGGGCACCCACCCCCTCTCTGGGCAGCCCCTTCCAGCCCCTCCCCACTCTCTCTGCACAGAACTTCCCCCCAGTCTCTCCTCTCCCCCTTCCCTCCTCCAGCTTCACTCCAGCCCCCTTGTCCTGCCAGTCTCTGCCCTTGAACAAGCTGATTCCCCTCCTGTTCCTCTGCTCCCTTCAGGCACTGGAAGGCTGCAATGAGGTCCTCCCACAGCCTTCTCTTCTCCAGGCTGACCCAGCCCAGCTCCCTCAGCCTCTCTCCATAGGGGAGCTGCTCCTCATCACCCCCATGGCTCCTCTGACCCCTCTCCACCAGCCCCACATCTCTCTTGTATTGGGTTCCCCAGCTCTGGCCACAGGACTCCTGAGGGCAGAGCAGAGAGGGACAATCCCCTCCCTGTCCCTGTCCCACCCCTCTGCTGATGTAGCCCAGGATCCCATCACCCTTCCCAGCTGCAGGAGCACACTGCTGGCTCAGGGGGAGTTTCTCATCCCCCAGGACACCCCAGGTCCTTCTCCTCAGGGCTGCTCCCCAGCAGCTCTTCTCCCAGCCTGGATCTGTGTCTGGGATCCCTCCAGCCCCAGAGCAACACCTGACACTTCCCAGTGTGGAACCTCATGAGGTTCACCAGGGCCTGAACTTCTTCCCCCTTGCTATGCCCATGGGTCCCTCGACATCCAGAGGGGGGGGGCGTTGCTGTCTTTTGGGGCTCTCAACATCCAGAGGGACCCATGGGCATAGCAAGGGGGATGAAGTTCAGAGTTGCTGTCTTTTGGGGCTCTTCCCTCTCTCTGCTGAGGTTCTGGTGCCCAGCTGATCACCAGCTCAGGATGAGGGGATGAAGCAATTACAACAGCAAGTCCTGCTCTCCTTTCTCCTGCCTGTTCCTGAGCGTGGGGGTACTTTAACACTCCTCACACAGCACTGTGAGCTCGTTTAACCTCTTGGAATGCTTCTCTGCCCTTTTTAGAGTAAAGAAAAAGAGAAATCAACTGCTCTGCCAGCCAGGTGGCCTCACCAAAGGATCCAGGAGCTGTAGGGGTGTGAGGGAGAGGAGGGAAGCGCCTGGCTGGAGCTGGAGGAGACTCTTTTCCCTTCTGTCTCACGTGGTAATGAACAGGATGGGATGTTGGCTGAGCTGCCTGGGAAAGGACACCCCATCTTTACTGACCATGTGACAGACCTTGGGGCCTCCAGCACGTGGGGAAGTTGTCACAAGCCTTTTTATTTTGCTAACTCACATGGGAGGCAGCGACTCTGGGTGGGAAGGATTAACCCAACACTGCTCAACAGCTTCAGGTCAGGGGGGGAGGAAGATCATGTGCTGCCCCTGCCCTGGCCACAGAGAGCTGGCAGAGCATCACCAGCACTTTTGGGGTGGAGACACCAGCAGCTTGACTCAGCAGTTCAGATAAATCGTGCTGAATCATCGCCTGGGGGGGGCAGCAGCTTGTTTTGCTGACTGAAAAACACAAGTTCCTTATTTTGAGGAAAAAAAGTGACTTGAACTTGCTAGAGAGCAAGCCAAAGGTCAGGTGGAGTTGAGGAAGTGGTGGTTTAGTGGGCTGAGGGACAGGCTTTGCCACCAGATCTTTAAAAAGCAGCCCTGGGGTGATGGGGAACGGGATCTTCTGCTCCCCAAAACCCCCATCTCTCACAGGCTAGAATCCATCATGGAAAAGCTGGATCTGTAGCTGATTTGAGAGTCTCAGAGCTCAAATCCTGGTGGCCCACAGCCAGAAAACACCCTCACATAGGGTTAAGGACAGATGAATTCACAGACTGGTGTTGCCTTTCCTCTTCCCTGTGATAAAACACTGGGGAGCTCCATCTCTCCTGGGTGTCTGTCCTTTCCCTGGGGGGTTTTTACTTCACCCTGAGGACTTTTGCTTTCACTTTTGTCATGTTTTCCTTTTGAAGCTCGCCCTTTTTCTGCACACCTCTTTCAAAAGGCCACTACAGAGAGCATTTTGCCTTCCTTTGCTCCATCCCAAGCCACCTAAGAGGCAAAAAAAGCATCGCTGGGGTTCTGTGGAGCCTGGGATTGACTTGGTGTGTGTTTAGCTTTATTACTTTCACAACCCTGCAGCTCATCCCATGTCTGTGCAACAGGAAAACCTGTTGGAAATGAGATGAAAGCTGCTGGGGAGCTGCTGGGGAGCCACAAAGCAAGTCCAGGACATCCCTGGGCTTTGGATGCAGTTGTTTTCCTCTCTGCTATCCTACATTCTTCCAAGCCTTTGGAATAACGACCTTATCCAGTAACAGAGGAGCTCTGGCAAGGCTCGTGGCTGTCCTCAGGATCCAAATGTTTATCTTGCAGTGGGCAAGGCCAGTTCTCACTCGCTTTGATGTTGAGGAGGAGCTGCAGAGGGAGGTCTGTGTGAGTGCAGGATGATGCCATATAAAGCAGCCTGGTGGTGCTGGGTTATTTATTTTTAAGTATTATTTCCCCCCTGCTCCCCCCTCTTCTGCTGCCCTTTAAATCTGTAAGGAGAAATAGAAGCCAGTGAGCTGCAGCACTGGAGGGTCACATTTCAGAGGTGCTGCTGAGCTCTTTGCCAAAGGGACTGGGGTGGTTTAGGTGTGTAAAGCTCTGCTAACTTTAGGCTGAGTTAGCAGCTTAAGGGGATTAAGCCAGAACTGTCAGTGCTGCAGCTCGGCCTGGGGAGCAGCTTGGGGTGATTGGAGTGGGTGATGCTGCTCGGAGTGTGGGGTGTGTTGTGGGGGGGGGACAGGCAGGATTTGAGCTTGTGAGGGGGTGGTTCACAGAGTCACTGGGTTAGGAAGGGGCTTTGAGATTGTTGAGTCCAACCAGACCCGTCCTCTACTAAACCAGACCCCTGAGCACCTCGTCCACCCATCTGTTAAACACATCCTGGGGAGGGGACTCAGCCCCTCCCTGGGCAGGAGGCCCCTGACCCTGCTCCAGGCCCCTGTTCCCCATCCCCACAACTCTTCCAGGGCAGAACTTTCCCCTCCCATCTGCTCTGCCCCTGCCCTGGGGCAGCTTGAGCCCATTGCCCCTTGTCCCATCTCCTGGCCCCTGGCTGCAGAGACCCTCGCCCACCTCTCTGCACCCTCCTGGCAGGGCAGGGGAGGTGGGGAGAAGGTCTCCCCTCAGCCTCCTCTTCTCCAGGCTCAACACCCCCAGCTCCCTCAGCTGCTCCTCAGAGGATTTGCCCTCCAGCCCCTTCCCCAGCCTGGTTGCCCTTCTCTGGACTCGCTCCAGGACCCCAATGTCCTTCTGGTGCTGAGGAGCCCAGAACTGGACCCAGCACTCGAGGTGCAGCCTCCCCAGTGCCCAGTGCAGGGGCACAATCCCCTCCCCAGCCCTACTGGCCACACTGGGGCTGACACAAGCCAGGATGCTGTTGGTTTTACTGGCCCCCTGGGCACCCTGCTGGCTCCTGCTCAGTCCCAGCCACCCAACACCCCCAGGTCCTTCTCAGCCTGACAGCTCTCCAGCCAGTCCCCCCCAGCCTGGAGCTGGGGGTTGTTGTGCCCCATGTGCCCCACTCTGCCCTTGGCCTTGTTAAACCCCATCCCACTGGTCTCAGCCCATGGATCCAGCCTGTCCAGCCCCCTCTGAAGACCCTCCCCACCCTCAGGCAGATGGACACGTGTGAATCACTTGGGAGCTGAACTTGTTCACCCCTTGACTCCAACAACTTGAAGTGCTGGGATGGGATTTGTCCCAGTGGAACGAACTGGAGAGGTTGGAGCTCAAGGACACAGTGTGAAACGCTCAGTGCCACCCAGGACCTGTGTGTCTTCATGTAGATGTCCAAAATCTGGGGTTACACAGGTGCCCTTCATCACCTCTGGGTGTACAAGGGGCTGCCTGGCCCTTGCCAAATCACAGGATCACAAGCTTGGAAAAGACCTTGGAAGATCATCAAGTCCAACCATTCCCATCCTAAACTAAACCAGATCCCTAAGTACCTCACCCACCCTTTTTTTAACACATCCAAAAGGCTGCCCAGGCTCTGGGTGAGGGCATCTCCTGTTGTGTCCCAAAAGCTGCTCAGAGAATTCCATAAAGCTGCTGGAAACGGGTCTGGAAAACAACCAGTTTACTTGGGGACACCCATTCAGGGAGCAAGATGGGGATCTCACAGCGGGGTGAGGGGTGTCTGGGGTGGGGGGGCAATGGGAGGGGATGGGGTGCTTGTGCTGCCAGCTGTTGATTTGGGTGTTTCCCCTCATGTTCCTGGGGGATTAATGAGCTTCTGTTTCGTAGCCACCTGGCTGTGCTGGAGTGTGGTGCCCAGTACTGACTGTCCTTGCTGTCTGATTGAGCAGGTGTTCTGGCGCTCTGGGCCCTAATCACGCATGTGATGTATGTGCAGGATTACTGGAGGACCTGGTTAAAAGGGCTGAGGTTCTTCCTCTTCATTGGGATCCTCTTCTCAGCTCTCTCACTGGTGGGATTCTGCTCATTCCTCGTCCTGGCCATCACCAAGCACCAGTGTAAGTACTTTGTCGTGGTCAGCAATGGGGAGAAATGACTGGTGATGCTGGGATTACTGGTTTAAATCCAGGGGTGCTCCTGCCATCACTCCTGAGAGGTGCAGAGAGGATTTTTGGGGAGGGCCATCACCAGGCACCAGTGTAAGTACTTTGTCGTGGTCAGCAATGGGGAGAAATGACTGGTGATGCTGGGATTACTGGTTTAAATCCAGGGGTGCTCCTGCCATCACTCCTGAGAGGTGCAGAGAGGATTTTTGGGGAGGGCCATCACCAGGCACCAGTCTAAGCACTTTGTTGTGGTCAGCAATGGGGAGAAATGACTGGTGATGCTGGGATTGCTGCTGGGTTTAAATCCAGGGGTGCTCCTGAGAGGTGCAGAGAGGGTTTTTTGGGGAGAGGTGCAAGGATGCCCTTGATTTCATTCTGATAACACGAGTAATTCCACAGCCTGGTCCCTTGGGGCACCTCAGATACTGAGCCCTGCCTCCATAAGCCAGGTTTAAAGCATTGCTGTAACCCCTCTGTGTTTCCCAGCCCTGTTTCCCATAGGAACTGGAATTTCCTTCTCTCCAGGACAAACAAAACGAGTCCTTTTAAGAGATTTACTTATTTCCAGGACAAATAAAGTGAGTTTTCTTAAGCACTGTCCCTTCAGTGCTCATAAAGCAGGTGGGTGAGGATGCTGCAATCCAAACACGAGGCAGCAGGGTGAAAATGCCTTCTAAACTTAGTCAGCATATAAAAAACCCCCTTTGCCATCAAATATTTAACAGCATTAACAAGGAGGGGGGCGGGGTCCCATAATTACTCCCAGTATTTGCTTGGCACTAGACCAAAGGGAGAAAGCTTGGGGGTTTGTTTTTGTTAGGAGCTCTTGGTGTTTGTTTCATGCTGCCTTTGGGCTCCTGGCCACCCAGAGTCCTGTGGAGGGTGTACTCATAGGGGTGGGCAAGCTGTGTTGGGGTTATAACCCCCCCCAAAATCTAAATAACCCTCCCCACAGAGATTCAAGAGCTTCAGCCTAGTGAAAGGCTGTGAAAATACACTCATCCCCCATCCTGAGGAATAACAAATGGAAAAAGAAAAAAGCAAATATTTTTTCATCACCTCCTTTCCTGGGGACGTGAGGGAAAACTGGGTATTTGGGGGAGTATTTGGGGCTCTTTTCTTCTTTCTTTTTAGGGAAATGGGGGTATTTTAGGGGAAAAAAAAAAAACCTTCATCCTGGGGGAAAGCAGAACATCTGCACTGGGTATTGATGTAAATGGCTATTTAGATAAATGGGTATTTATGTTAAAAATATAGCAGTGGTTATTTATGTTGAGGTTGTTCTGGTTTATGTTGAGGTTATTCCAGTTTATGTTGAGGTTATTCCAGTTTATGTTGAGGTAATTCCAGTTTATGTTGAGGTAATTCCAGTTTATGTTGAGGTAATTCCAGTTTGTGTTGAGGTAATTCCAGTTTGTGTTGAGGTAATTCCAGTTTGTGTTGAGGTTATTCCAGTTTGTGTTGAGTTTATTCCAGTTTATATTTAGGTTATTCCAGTTTATGTTGAGGTTATTCCAGTTTATATTGAGCTTATTCCAATTTATATTTAGGTTCTTCCATTTTATGTTGAGTTTATTCCAGTTTATATTTAGGTTATTCCAGTTTATATTTAGGTTATTCCAGTTTATATTTAGGTTATTCCAGTTTATATTTAGGTTATTCCAGTTTAGGTTTAGGTTATTCCAGTTTAGGTTTAGGTTATTTCAGTTTATGTTGAGGTTATTCCAGTTTATATTGAGGTAATTCCAGTTTATGTTGAGGTTATTCCAGTTTATATTTAGGTTATTCCAGTTTAGGTTTAGGTTATTCCAGTTTAGGTTTAGGTTATTTCAGTTTATGTTGAGGTTATTCCAGTTTATATTTAGGTTATTCCAGTTTATATTTAGGTTATTCCAGTTTATGTTGAGGTTATTCCAGTTTATGTTGAGGTTATTCCAGTTTAGGTTTAGGTTATTCCAGTTTATATTTAGGTTATTCCAGTTTTTGTTGAGTTTATTCCAATTTATATTGAGGTTATTCCAGTTTATGTTGAGTTTATTCCAATTTATATTGAGGTTATTCCAGTTTATGTTGAGTTTATTCCAATTTATATTGAGGTTATCCCAGTTTATGTTGAGTTTATCCCAGTTTATGTTGAGGTTATTCCAGTTTATATTGAGGTTATTCCAGTTTAGGTTATTTGAGGATTGATACATTGAACCAGTGGGATTTACTGAGTAAGCACTTTTTTTTTGGGGGGGTATATTCTTCAAAACAATCACCTTTATTCTTTTAAGCCTGACCAAGCAGCTTGTACTCAGAGGTGGAATCATTTTATCCCTGAAGTAAATGTATTTCAAATTTGTTGATGTCTCTAGAACAAACTCCCCCTGAAAGGCTGAAAAGAAAGACCAAGGCTGCTGATTGACCCTCAGAAAGCAGAACTGACCCCACCTGGCTTCAGAGTAACCCCTGAGCAGAGGGGTTTTACCACAGATAAAGGAGAGAGGAGGGAGTAGTAAGGCAGGAGGAGGAGAGGAGTTGAGTGCTGCACGTGGGAGTTGTTGCCTTGAGCTGTGTGATTCTGCCAGCCACATGGGCTTCATCCTCCTCCCAGGCAAGGAGAGTTTGGGGTGGCTGCTTGGGGGGACCTTCCAGCTCTTAGGATCTGCCTCTCAGAGGTGACAAGGAGCTTCAGGCTGGGACCAGAGTCCTCTCCCATGGCAGAGGTCTGAGTAAAGAGAGCTGAGAGTAAGGCACTGCTGAAACCTCCCTCACAACACAGGGTCTGGCTGTGGGCTGGAAAGCTCCCAGGAAGCTGGGGGGACTGAGTTGGAGGGTCTTCCTGATGGGACTACCCAGGGGATAGATAGGATTTTAAACCCTCTCTCTCTCTATCCTTTTGTCTCCTAGCCCTGACTGACCCCAGAAGCTACTACCTGTCGTGTGTGTGGAGTTTCATCTCCTTGAAATGGGCCTTCCTGCTCAGTCTCTACTCTTACCAGTACAGGAACGAGTTTGCAGACATCAGCATCCTCAGTGACTTCTAATGCTTGGACTTCAATCCTCTCTGAAGGTGCTGGAAGCTTGGTTGCCCCCAGAGGCATGGTACCCACCAGAGGCAGAGAAGGAGCCCACCCAGTGCTGCTTGGTTTGTCTGTCTGCAGTAGGGGGGGTTGGTTTTTTTTCCTTAATTGCTTTTATTCAACCATTTAACCTTTGGCTAACGAGGTCAGTCTAGTCTAGCTGTGTCTGGTGTCTGGTGCTGAGGTGAAACAACACTTGCTTACACACAGCAGGCCTAGAGCTGCTCTTGGGGGTACTTCTACTCCAGGGCAGCTCCAAGGAGGAAATCTGAGGGTCTTGGGGGGGTCTTGCAAGTGCAGCACCTGAGCACCTTCTTCCTCAAGCACGTGGAGCACAGAGCCCTGCTGTGTAGGTCAGCTTCCTTTGCACTGCTCTGCTCCTTGGGGTGGGAGAGGTGAGGTCTCTGCATCCCCCCTTCTTTCTGGCCAGGGTCCCTGCACCCCCCTGTCTTTCTGGCCAAGGTCCCTGCATCCCCCCTGTTTCTGGTCAGGGTCCCTGCATCCCCCCCTCTTTGTGGCCAGGGTCCCTGTACCCCCCTGTCTTTCTGGCCAAGGTCCCTGCATCCCCCTGTTTCTGGTCAGGGTCCCTCCATCCCCCCCTGTTTCTGGCCAAGGTCCCTGCATCCCCCCTGTTTCTGGCCAAGGTCCCTGCATCCCCCCTGTGTCTGGTCAGGGTCCCTGCATCCCCCCCTCTTTGTGGCCAGGGTCCCTGCACCCCCCTGTCTTTATGGTCAGGGTCCCTCCATCCCCCCCTCTTTCTGGCCAAGGTCCCTCCATCCCTCCCAGCCTGTACCACACATCTTGCCAGTGTTTTCTTTCCCCCCCATTATACTCCCAGTCCTCTCTCTCCTGTGCTCTGGGTGAGCCCCAAGGGACAGGCCAGTGTCCCCATCACCTCAAGGCTCTGTCCAGGGTGGGGAGTGCTGATTCTGGCTGCTCCCCCCCATCATTTTCAAAAGGCACTTGGTACTGGGATGTCACCCTCAGATCTGTAGGTGTTTGGGTGAAAGATGTGCTGGGCAGAGGGTTACCTGCCTGAGCCTCTGCAGGAACACAAAGAACATTCTTCTCCTGAGGAAAGAGCTGCTCTGGAGGCAGGACTGTGCTTCCCCCTCTTTGCTCAGCTTCCCTCTAACAGCCAGAGGGGTGAGCAAGGGGAGGGGACACGGTGCTCAGGTCCAAAAGGGACCCAGAGCCAGCTCCTGGTGAGTGTCCCCACAGCCACAGACCAACTGCCAGGCTCCTGTGTGGCGAGTTAAGGGGTGACAAGTCTCATGCTGGTGGGCTGCTGTGTGGGACATGGCTGGGTTTGCCCTTTCCCTGCTGGTGGGGAAGCTTGTCCTCTGACCACCCTAAACCCTGCGTGGATTTAGTGGCCTCTCCCACCCCTGCTCCCTGCCAGCAGCTCTGCACAGGAGCATGAAGCCTTCAAGCCCTTCTCATCATCATCATCATCCTCATCCCCTGCACCTGCCCTGGACTGGGTGCAGGTTTGGGGCTGCTGCTCTGGCAGAGGCCAGGTTGGTGTTTTGAGCTGGGAATGGCCATTTCCTGAGTCATCTGGAGATGGGTGAGAGGAGAGGCAGGAGCAGGCAAGGCTGGAAGTCCTGCAGATGTTCTCCTCCTGCTTTTTGGGGTGCTGCTGGAGCCTCCCCTGCAGAGCCTTCCTGGCAGTCAGCACAGCAGGGACCTGCTCAGGGTTTGTGACCAAGGGGGGTGTGAGTGGAAGGTCCCCTTGTCCTCTTGTGTGAGCCCAACCTCCCCTCACACCCCACACACAACTCCCACTCTGGGTTTTGCATCATGGGCTGTCCCTGTACCCTGTCCCAGCGCTGTGCCCTCACTGCCACCTTTGCATCCCCCTTGGGTGCCCTGAGGCTCCATCCCACCTTGGCTGGGTGACTCGGGCACGTGGTGATTCAGCAGAGCTGCTGAGGGGGGGGGGGTTGGGTGTGTTTCCCAGCACCTATTCATAGTGTTCCTGAGTTTCTTGGGTGGGAAGCTCCTCACATGACTTAATTCCATGGAGAAAGGTCTTCAGGTGGATGTGTGAACCCAGCTCCCAGCCAGCTTTTGCCAGGGCTCCCCCTGGAGCAGCCAAACCCAGGCAGAGGCCTTTGAAATGCTGAAACCTGCCTCTCTGCTGGAGTCAGGCTGCCAGCACCTGGCAGAGGCCAGAACAGCTCATCTCACTTCCCTGCCCAAAGCCACAACACCCACTGCCAGGTTCACACAGGGTTTTGGCATCATTCCTGTCCCTAAAAACCACCTCTGCTCACCCAGCACCAGCTTGGGTCCATGGCAGCGCTGGGGCTCTGCCATTGCTTTCCACCAAACATCATCCCCATCTGTCCCTAAATTACCCAGCCCATCCCTCTGTGTGGTGTGCCAGGGGTCTGGT
This sequence comes from Porphyrio hochstetteri, assembly GCA_020800305.1. Lineage (NCBI taxonomy): Eukaryota > Metazoa > Chordata > Aves > Gruiformes > Rallidae > Porphyrio > Porphyrio hochstetteri. The sequence continues at coordinate 2,199,969 of CM036934.1, read as the reverse complement.
GGGGGGCTCCTTCCTTGGGCACTCCCCCAAAAACCCCCTCAGGGCCAAAGTGGGGGATGGAGGGGGGTGGAGGGGAGATATTTAAAGCTTATTTTTCTGATTTTAAACTCGCTCACTGCACCTGACCCATTCTTCTCTCCCTGGCACCTTTTAGCTCTGGAATTTCTCTTCCCATCCCAGCTTTTTAAGAAGATTCTTTCTGTAAATAGCTAATATATTTTTACATTCTTGCTGCTTCCTTTGCACGCTGGGGGTGAGATTGGGGTAGTGGTGGGACGGTGTTCCCTCCCAGTGGGCTTGGTCTTGTGTGTATCCTGGTGTCTCCTTGTACTAAACCGTGCTGTAACTCGCCTGTGACACCACAGCAAGAGCAGAATACAGTCGTCTTTCTCACCAAACCAGCCTCTGGAGTGATTCCTTTTCCTTTTTACCCCCCCCTCAAGTCTTTAAATTCCCTCTTTCCCCTCCCTTGGGGACACTGATTGCACAAAACGTGGTGTTTTTTGGGGTGATGTGGAGCCCCCCAGCATTCAGCTCTGTCGTGCTCTGTCCCTTCCACCTTTATCAGCGCTCTCAAGAGAGAAGTGATGCCCAAAGTGGGTTTTATTTCCCCCCCTCTTTGGATTTTGGGACTGAAGGAATCGTGGACACTGCAGCCCATCCCTGTGGGGAGACACCCATCCTGCAGCCCCAAGCCTGGCATTGCAGGGGGGTGCAAATCCCTGCACCCACAGGTGAGATAGAGAATCCTTGAATCCCAGACTGGGCTGGGTTGGAAGGGACCCCAAGGGTCACAGAGCTCCAACCCCCTGCCACAGGCAGGGCCACCAACCTCCAGGCCTGGAGCTACACAAGGTTGCCCAGGGCCCCAGCCAACCTGGCCTTGAACACCCCCAGGGATGGGGCACCCACCCCCTCTCTGGGCAGCCCCTTCCAGCCCCTCCCCACTCTCTCTGCACAGAACTTCCCCCCAATCTCTCCTCTCCCCCTTCCCTCCTCCAGCTTCACTCCAGCCCCCTTGTCCTGCCAGTCTCTGCCCTTGAACAAGCTGATTCCCCTCCTGTTCCTCTGCTCCCTTCAGAAGGCTGCAATGAGGACCCCCCACAGCCTTCTCCTCTCCAGCCCAGCTCCCTCAGCCTCTCTCTCCATAGGAGATCCCCAAATCCAGCTCTGGGGGTGCAGGATCTTCCCCCCTCCCTGGTCCCTGGGGTTAGAACTGGCTAAAAATCCCCAGGATCAGCTAAAAATAACCTCTCTCCCATCCAGCAGCTGCGGCCTCGGAGCAGCTGCCTGTGTCCCCTGTGTGGTCTCAGCTGGTCAGCAAGCACCCAGCCAGGGGTGAGGGGAAATGGGGATCCCTCCCCCCTTCCTCCTCTTGGGCTTTTGGGAAAGGGGAGGGGGCTTTTAGGGAGCTGAGGAGGGTGGCTGGAAGCATACTGGGATGCACTGGGCTGCTCTCCCACCCGGCACTGGGGTGGCTGTGTGTCCTCATCACAGGCTGGGGGGGATCCTGTGTCCCCAAACCTCCAGCTCCTCTCCCAGTGCTGCCCAGTGACACACACCCCGATGCTGGGACCGGGCTCAGGGAGGTTTGGGGTGATGGGCTGAGCCCCCCCATGTCTTGATTCCTGGTCCCCACTTTGCACCTTGGCAGCACCCGTGGTAACTGGAATATTGGGAGTGAACTGGGGAGCACTGGGACCGTGTGTCCCCTCTGATACTTTTCCTGCAGGAGGGGAGAGAGGTGAGAGGGTCCTTCAGCGAAGGGAAGGGGGCTGAGGACCCCCCGGGACCAGCAGAGAGGGAGGGAGGGATGGAGGGATGCTGGAGCCGGGGGCCGAGCCGCCAGCCTGGCTGGGAGCACCCATGGGTGCAGGGTGGGCAGCGGCCGGTGGGGGGCAGCAGTGGCCCGGCCATGGCTTGGGGGGGAGCCGGGACCCCCCCCCCCCAGGAGCCGGGACCCCCCCCAGGAGCGAGATCCCTCATCCCCACATCGTGTGGGGGGGTTGTGGTGGGAGGGGACACAAGGCTGGAGCCCTTTGGGGACCACCAGCTCCCACCACCCCAGCCAGGACCCCCATCTCCTGGCAGGCTGAGGAGGCTGAAGCCCCCAACTCACCCCTACACCCCATCCTGGGGGGACATGAGGGTCTGGTGGGGTGCTGAGCTGTGGCCAACAGCCCCCATGGGCTGGTCTGGGGGTCTCCTTCCCTTGCTGGGGTCTGGTGGGGTGCTGAGCCGTGGCCAGCAGCCCCCATGGGCTGGTCTGGGGGTCTCCTTCCCTTGCTGGGGTCTGGCAGGAGGGTCTGGTGGGGTGCTGAGCTGTGGCCAACAGCCCCCATGGGCTGGTCTGGGGGTCTCCTTCCCTTGCTGGGGTCTGGCAGGAGGGTCTGGTGGGGTGCTGAGCTGTGGCCAACAGCCCCCATGGGCTGGTCTGGGGGTCTCCTTCCCTTGCTGGGGTCTGGTGGGGTGCTGAGCCGTGGCCAGCAGCCCCCATGGGCTGGTCTGGGGGTCTCCTTCCCTTGCTGGGGTCTGGCAGGAGGGTCTGGTGGGGTGCTGAGCTGTGGCCAACAGCCCCCATGGGCTGGTCTGGGGGTCTCCTTCCCTTGCTGGGGTCTGGTGGGGTGCTGAGCCGTGGCCAACAGCCCCCATGGGCTGGTCTGGGGGTCTCCTTCCCTTGCTGGGGTCTGGTGGGGTGCTGAGCCGTGGCCAGCAGCCCCCATGGGCTGGTCTGGGGGTCTCCTTCCCTTGCTGGGGTCTGGCAGGAGGGTCTGGTGGGGTGCTGAGCTGTGGCCAACAGCCCCCATGGGCTGGTCTGGGGGTCTCCTTCCCTTGCTGGGGTCTGGTGGGGTGCTGAGCCGTGGCCAACAGCCCCTATGGGCTGGTCTGGGGGTCTCTTTCCCTTGCTGGGGTCTGGCAGGAGGGTCTGGTGGGGTGCTGAGCTGTGGCCAACAGCCCCCATGGGCTGGTCTGGGGGTCTCCTTCCCTTGCTGGGGTCTGGCAGATGGCTCTGGGGGAGCTGCTCCTGCACTGGGGGGTCGCTCCTGGCCCCACTCCCGGCTCCTTCCTGCCAAAATCCCAGCTGGTTTTGTTCTGCTGAGGAGTCACCAAGTCTCTGCCCTCAATGGGGGGCTGGCAGCCCCCCTGACACAGGCACCCAGGGTGCCATGTGAGCCCTTCTCAGCCTTGGGGGATGTATTCCCCCCCCCAGACCCCATCCCCTGTGTCATGTCCAAGGGCTGAGCTCAGAGCTGCAGTAGGTCCAGCACCACATCACCCTGATTTGGGTGGGTGTCCCCTGGGGTTGGGGACTGTGAGGAGGCTGGTGGGGAGCCCAGCACGAGGGGTGTCCCATCATGGGATGCTCAGAGATGCTGGTACACACTGGGTCATGCCACGGTCCCTGGTCCTGCTGTCTCTCTTGGTGGGGTCACAGCCCCAAAACTCTGTGTGCAGGGAAGGGATTCCCGTCCTGTGCTCCCTTTGTGGTGGGGAATCCGTGTCCCCACCCCATCCTACGGGATCTTGGGGGATCCAGACCCCCCCCAAGGGGGTAGAGCAGCTGTTGGCTGCCCCAGTTCTGGGAGGAAAAAGCCTTCTCCTCTCCTGGGAAAGCTTTCCAGCTCCTGCTCTAGACCAGGCAGGGCAGCACCCAAGCCCAACCTACCTGCTCATCCCTGGGATAGGAGGGGAGCACAGATCCCCCCCCAATGGCTCCAAAGGGCCAGAACATCCCCCTGGCCAGACCTGAGTCCATCATCTTGCCACAAGAGCCCTTCTCTACCTTCAGGCTCCCCAAAATCACGACCATCCCAGCCCTGCTCTCAGGTTAGGCTGGGCTTTCCCACCTGCTGGGATGGTTTCCATGGCTTGGCTGGGAGGAGAAGCAGCAGCATAAGGAAGTCCTCAGGAATTGGGCAGCATCTCCTGGGTCTGGCCCACGTGTTGGGGCTTGCAGAGGACCTTTGGGGTTGGAAGGAGCCCCACCAGGAGCTCAGTTCTACCTGCAGCCCCACCACAAGCACAAGTCTCCCAACAGCCCACTGAGACCCACTCTTGAGGGGGCTCAGCACCCTCCTGGAGGGTCGGTGGTTGGCCTGTGCTGGTGGCCCTGATCCCACCTTCCTGCCTTGGAGATATTCAAAGGGAAACAGCAGGTTTTCTGCAGTTCAGCAATCTGCTCTCAAGATGTGGGGAGGCTGGAAGAGGCTCAAAGGCTCCGAGCGCCGCGGCCCCGCTGGGCCTTGGGGGCCTCTGCAGAGGAGCTGAGCATGGGCCTGTGGAGGTGGCTTTGGGTGGAGAAGGAGGCTCAGGGCCTGCTGGCCAGGGGGACGCTGTCCTGGCTGTCTTGTGTCTGGAAATCTTGGCTGTGTGTCCTCTCAGCAGGCCACGGGGCTGTGCTGAGGAGTGTCAGACAGCTCTGAGCTGTGGGGTGGCCGAGCAACCTCCTCCAATCATCCTTGGAGACCCCTCAATTATCCTTGGAGACCCCTCAATTATCCTTGGAGACCCCTCCAACCACCCTTGGAGACCCCCTCCAATTACCCTTGGAGACCCCCTCCAACCACCCTTAGAGACCCCCTCCAACCACCCTTGGAGACCCCCTCGAATTACCCTTGGAGACCCCCTCAAACCACCCTTAGAGACCCCCTCCAATTATCCTTGGAGACCCCCTCCAACCACCCTTGGAGACCCCCTCGAATTACCCTTGGAGAACCCCCTCCAACCATCCTGGAGACCCCTCCAACCACCCTTAGAGACCTTCTCCAACCACCCTTGGAGACCCCCTCCCACCACCCTTGGAGACCCACTCCAACCATCCTTGGAGACCCTCTCCAACCACTCTTGGAGACCCCCTCCAGCCACCCTTGGAGACCCCCTCCACCCATCCATGGAGACCCACTCCAACCATCCTTGGAGACCCCCTCCAACCACCCTTAGAGACCCCCTCCAACCATCCTTGGAGACCCCCTCCAACCACCCTTGGAGACCCCCTCCAACCACCCTTAGAGACCCCCTCCAACCATCCTTGGAGACCCCCTCCAACCACCCTTAGAGACCCCTCCAACCACCCTTGGAGACCCCCTCCAGGGTGGCCAAGCCGCCCTGCTCCACAAGGAGCGAGCCCCCTCAGCTCCTTTCTGCTCTCTGTTTACTGGCTCTTGCTTGGTTAAAAGAGCAAAGACTGATCAAATAATACTAATAATTAAAAGAATCCCCCCCAAATCCCATTTTAACCCCTCCAGGCTGCACCCAGGACGTGCTGCTGGGAGCAGGAGGGAGCTGTGTGCCATGGGGAGCTGGGTGGGGAGAGGTGGAGTGGGCACAGGGTGGGTTTGGACACCAATGAAGAGGTTGGGCAGCGCTGGAAGAGGCTGGTCCAGTGACGAGTGGAGCTGGATACAGGGTGTGATGGGTTGAGGAGGATGTGGTGAGGGTTGGGGTGACCTTGGGTGGTGTTTGGTGTGGTGGGTATGGGTTAGAAGAGGCTGGAAGGGACCTTTTTGGGGGGTGTGTGTGTGGTCTGGCTTCCTCCTCAGGGCAGGGGTGACACCAAGGTCCCACTGCATCCAGCCCCAGTGCCAAGCGTGGCTGAGGGTCTGGCTGGGTGGAGAGGACAGGACAACCTCCCCAAGGGGAGTGTGGCAAGGAGGAGTCCTTGTCTCACACCTCCTTGGTGGAACAAGTAACCCCCAGAGGTGTCTCCTTGCTTCTGAACACCGTGTGTCAAGCTGGATGGATGCTGCACCTGAGCCTGGACCAGGTCCTCCTCCTCCTCCTCCTCCTCCTCACCTTCAGCCCTAGGTCCTGCCTGGCTGATCTGGGCTGATCTTGGCTTTTTTAGCCCTTTCTTCACTCCCTTCCTCCCTCATTCCCAGTTGAGGAGGAAGAGAAGCAACACAACTTCCATGGGCAGCTGCCTCCAGCCCAGCTCAGCTCCAAGCTCCTGGAGCCCCAAGGGAATTCATGGTCCTTCCTGGAGCTTCTCACCAGCCTCTGGCAGAGCTGGGACATGGCAAAGAATTCTCAGAGGGGTTCAAAGTCGCCAACTGAGCTGACTGAGCACTGGGAGAAGCCAAGAGAAGCAGAGCTGGAGCTGGGAGGCAGCCATGGATCTGGGGGGAGGGAGGGGAGTGGGGGGTTGTGGGGGGTTGAGCATCACATGCAGAGCTGGGAATAGTTATTTTTAGGCCATCTTTCAGTTTGGAGAGCGACCAAGTGAGTAAAATGGTTCAATATGGTTCCAATATTTCACAGGGAGGCTGAAAATCGCTGGGTTGGAGGCTCCAGGAAGAGCCTCTGGGATGAGATTTATGGGGAGCCACGAGGTGCAGCCAAAACGGAGCTAAACCCCTGCTTTGGGGGTGGCTGGATGGTCCTGGCACTGCACTTTGGAGCTGGCTGAAGGGCTCTGGTTGTCTCCTGGATCAGTCCCTGCCAGGGCCTTGGAGCTTTGGAGCTGGCTGGAGGGCTCTGGTTGTCTCCTGGATCAGCCCCTGCCAGGGGCTTGGAGCTTTGGAGCTGGCTGAAGGGCTCTGGTTGTCTCCTGGATCAGTCCCTGCCAGGGTCTTGGAGCTGAGCTAGGCTGGAGGCAGCTTCCCATGGAAACAGCGTTGCTTCTCTCCCTCCTGAACTGGGAATGAGGGAGGAAGGGAGTGAAGAAAGAGCTAAAAAAGCCAAGAACCAACTTGGATGGTCCCTGTGGGGTAAAACCCAATGGGAAGAGGAGAGACAAGCACCACAACTGGTGTCCACCCCCCTCATCCTGCTCCTCCACCAGACCCTGTTTACTCCACGCCTGATGCAGCTGGAAGCATCCCTTGGAGGCAGCGCTGTGCCAGGACATGTCTCTTGGCCCAGGGCTCTGTGACACAGCTCAGTGGCTCAGGAGGCTTTGTTGGGGGGGGAATTAATTCTGGGAATAATTATAGGAGAGACCTTGGGGGTTGGTGACACGAGGGCTGGGAGCTCTGAGGCAGGACAGTGACCCTTGGAGAAGGAACACACCTCTGTCCTCTGCTCAAGGAGGAGCTGGTTTGGGGTGCACAGGGCATGGGATGGGCACCCCAAAGCCCCCCAAGCCAATGCACACTCCTCCTTTCCAAATGGGGTTTATTTTTGGCTTGTTGTCCCATCCTGGGGGGAGATTCTGTTTGGTGGGATGGGATCAGCCAAAGTCTGGTCAGGGGGCAGCTTCACCCAGGAAGGGCACTGGGGAAAACATAAATGGGGTGTCTGTGGTGGCATGGGGTGTCTTTCCCCCTAAAGAGTGGTTTGGGCATCAGAAGGGGCTGCCCAGGGAGGTGGTGGAGTCACCATCCCTCAGGGTGTCCAAGGAGAGGCTGGATGAGGTGCTCAGGGATGTGGTTAGTGAGTGATAGAGATGGAAGGGGGATGGTTGGGCTGGGTGATCTTGGAGGTCTCTTCCAACCTTAATGGTTCTATGATGCTCCTTGTCTTGCCCAGCTTCCATCCATCCCCAGCATCCCTGGTCTTCCTCTGCCCAGGACCACAGGTTCAGGTCTGTCTGTACATCCTGAGCTCTGCCCAGCTCAGGTCTCCCCATCCCATCCCAGCTCAGGTGTGGTGCTGGGTGTCCCCATCCCATCCCATCTCATCCCATCCCACCCCAGCTCAGGTGTGGTGCTGGGTCTCCCCATCCCATCCCATCTCATCCCATCCCATCCCAGCTCAGGTTTGGTGCTGGGTCTCCCCATCCCATCCCATCCCATCCCATCCCATCTCATCCCATCCCACCCCAGCTCAGGTGTGGTGCTGGGTCTCCCCATCCCATCCCATCCCATCCCATCCCAGCTCAGGTTTGGTGCTGGGTCTCCCCATCCCATCCCATCCCATCCCATCTCATCCCATCCCATCCCAGCTCAGGTGTGATGCTGGGTCTCCCCATCCCACCCCAGCGGGGAGCTGCAGGGAGCAGAGGGGAGACTCTGGGGGGTTGTGTGGGTACCAGGGCCCATCCTGCCTCCTCACATGGCCTTGGCTGAGCAGCTCCATCCCTTCCTGCTCCATGCTGAGCAGCTCATCCCTTTATTTAACAACCCCCTTGAAGTCATCTCCAGACTTTGCAGCTTGTGCCCTCGCCTCCCCCTCCTTTAAATCTCCCTTGGAAGCTTTTAGCTGCTCCATTAGCCCAATAAATCCCCACCATTGGAGAGAAACCCAATCCTACACCCCCCCCCACTCCCCCTCCCCCCTTTTCCTCCATGGAGATCAAACAGGTTTTAATCAGAATAGAATTTCCTCTGACCAAATGAGGAAAATCTGCCTCTCTCATCCGCTCCCCCAGCCCTGGGCTGTGTGGCTGGGCTTGGGGCAGGACCCAAAATCCATCCACCCTCCCTTCCCTACCCCAAGCCCTTTTCTGGACACCCACAGGTGGCTTCCTCCCCCCCCCCGAGGGGTGGTGGGGTCTGGCTGAGCTGTGCTGTGGAGATACAGAGGATGAGAGCAGCAGGTTCAGCTGATGGAGCACCCAGGTTGCACCCAACCCCTGGCTGGACCAAAGGACTGGGGATGGTTGGGACATCTGCTCTCCTGGCAGCCCCGTGGCTGGTTAGCAAAGTCCCCCCTGGAAATGAAAGCTGCTGCCATGGAGGTCAGGAAATGGGCCTCAAACTCGACTCCAAAGCACCAGCAACTGGTTCCAGGCGTGGAGGGAAGAGTTTCCTTTCATCTCCAGCCAGGAGTTTAACCAGCCTTTGGTCTCTCCCCAGCCTGGGCTTTGAAAGCTCCTCCTCCCACATGTGCTGCTGGGGCTGGGAGGGGTGTCAGCTCTGGGACTGGGAGGGAGGAGGGGTTGGAGATGCATTGGGAGAAAAGGGGTCTTCCCCTTGGGAGATGCCCAGATGGGGCAACTGGGGAGGGGGTCTCACAAACCAGCTTCACCCTGATGGTCATGGAGAGCTGGGGGCTTCCAGGGGCTGAACTGGGGGAATCCAGGGGCTGAGCTGGGGGCTTCCAGGGGCCGAGCTGGGGGCTGAACTGGGGACATCCAGGGACTGAGCTGGGGGCATCCAGGGGCTGAGTTGGGGGCTTCCAGGGGCTGAGCTGGGGGCATCCAGGGGCTGAGCTGGGGGTATCCAGGGACTGAGCTGGGGACATCCAGGGGCTGGGCTGGGGGCTTCCAGGGGCTGAGCTGGGGGCATCCAGGGGCTGAGCTGGGGGCTTCCAGGGGCTGAGCTGGGGGCATCCAGGGGCTGAGCTGGGGGCATCCAGGGGCTGAACTGGGGACATCCAGGGACTGAGCTGGGGGCATCCAGGGGCTGAGTTGGGGGCTTCCAGGGGCTGAGCTGGGGGCATCCAGGGGCTGAGCTGGGGGTATCCAGGGACTGAGCTAGGGACATCCAGGGACTGAGCTGGGGGTATCCAGGGGCTGAGTTGGGGGCATCCAGGGGCTGAACTGGGGGCATCCAGGGGCTGAGTTGGGGGCTTCCAGGGGCTGAACTGAGGACATCCAGGGGCTGAACTGAGGGCTGAGCTGGGGGCATCCAGGGGCTGAGCTGGGGGCTGAGCTGGGGGCTTCCAGGGGATGAGCTGGGGACATCCAGGGGCTGTACTGGGGACATCCAGGGGCTGGGCTGGGGGCTGAGCTGGGGGCTGAGCTGGGGGCTTCCAGGGGCTGAGCTGGCGGCTGAGCTGGGGGCATCCAGGGGCTGAGCTGGGGGCATCCAGGGGCTTAGTTGGGGGCATCCAGGGGCTGAACTGGGGGCTGAGCTGGGGGCATCCAGGGGCTGAACTGGGGGCATCCAGGGGCTGAGCTGGGGGCATCCAGGGGCTGAACTGGGGACATCCAGGGGCTGAACTGGGGGCTGAGCTGGGGGCATCCAGGGACTGAGCTGGGGGCATCCAGGGGCTGAACTGGGGGCATCCAGGGGCTGAGCTGGGGGCTGAGCTGGGGGCATCCAGGGCTGAACTGGGGACATCCAGGGGCTGAACTGGGGGCATCCAGGGGCTGAACTGGGGACATCCAGGGGCTGAGCTGGGGACATCCAGGGGCCGAGCTGGGGACATCCAGGGGCTGGGCTGGGGGCTGAGCTGGGGGCTGAGCTGGGGGCATCCAGGGGCTGAGTTGGGGGCATCCAGGGGCTGAACTGGGGGCATCCAGGGGCTGAACTGGGGACATCCAGGGGCTGTACTGGGGACATCCAGGGGCTGAGCTGGGGGCTGTACTGGGGGCATCCAGGGGCTGAACTGGGGGCATCCAGGGGCTGAACTGGGGACATCCAGGGGCTGAGCTGGGGACATCCAGGGGCCGAGCTGGGGACATCCAGGGGCTGGGCTGGGGGCTGAGCTGGGGGCTGAGCTGGGGGCATCCAGGGGCTGAGTTGGGGGCATCCAGGGGCTGAACTGGGGGCATCCAGGGGCTGAACTGGGGACATCCAGGGGCTGAGCTGGGGGCTGAGCTGGGGGCATCCAGGGGCTGAACTGGGGACATCCAGGGGCTGTACTGGGGACATCCAGGGGCTGAGCTGGGGTCTGTACTGGGGACATCCAGGGGCTGGGCTGGGGGCTGAACTGGGGGCATCCAGGGACTGAGTTGGGGGCTTCCAGGGGCTGAGCTGGGGGCTGAGCTGGGGGCTTCCAGGGGATGAGCTAGGGGCATCCAGGGGCTGTACTGGGGACATCCAGGGGCTGGGCTGGGGGCTGAGCTGGGGGCTGAGCTGGGGGCTTCCAGGGGCTGAGCTGGGGACATCCAGGGGCTGTACTGGGGACATCCAGGGGCTGGGCTGGGGGCTGAGCTGGGGGCTGAGCTGGGGGCTTCCGGGGGCTGAGCTGGGGGCTGAGCTGGGGGCATCCAGGGGCTGAGCTGGGGGCTGAACTGGGGGCATCCAGGGGCTGAGCTGGGGGTATCCAGGGGCTGAGCTGGGGGCTGAGCTGGGGGCATCCAGGGGCTGAACTGGGGGCATCCACGGGCTGAGCTGGGGGCATCCAGGGGCTGAACTGGGGGCATCCACGGGCTGAGCTGGGGGCATCCAGGGGCTGAACTGGGGACATCCAGGGGCTGAACTGGGGGCTGAGCTGGGGGCATCCAGGGGCTGAACTGGGGGCATCCAGGGGCTGAGCTGGGGGCTGAGCTGGGGGCATCCAGGGACTGAGCTGGGAGCATCCAGGGGCTGAACTGGGGACATCCAGGGGCTGAACCGGGGGCATCCAGGGGCTGAGCTGGGGGCTGAGCTGGGGGCATCCAGGGGCTGAACTGGGGGCATCCAGGGGCTGAGCTGGGGGCTGAGCTGGGGCCATCCAGGGGCTGGAGCATGGAGGGACCATCCTGAGCATCTCCTGGTGGTTTTGAACTTGTGCAGAGTCTCTTCCCCAGGCAGCTTAGAAGAGGTTTGGGAGCTCTTCAGGATGGAGCAGAGATGCTCCCCCTGCTTCACCAGGTCTTTGGGTTTGGAGGGGGGGGTCCTGCTTTCTGCCCTGGCCCATGCTGTGGGGGGAGGTGAAGTGTTTGGTTTGGTTCCCACTTGCAGAACAGGATGAGTGATGTGGAGAAGGGTTCAACCTCTCCACCACCCCTCTACTCCAGCACTCACTCAACCCCCCCCTTCTCCAAAATCCTCCCACCTCTTTCTGCACCTCTGCAGCCTCAGTGAAACCAGCCCAGGGTGGTGATGGTGGTGGAGGGTGATGATGGTGGGGATGATGGTGGGGATGATGGGTGGTGATGGAAGGTGATGATGGATGGGGGAGCATCCATCCTGTCCTACCCCATCCCACCCCAGTTTGTGCTAAGGTGTTGACCAAGGTGTTGGCCATCCCTCTGCTCTGCCAAGCTTGGGGTGGGTGGGAGCTGTGGGAAGCCCCCATATTGTGAAGGAGAGCTACTCCTCTGCTCCAGGGTGGTTTGTGGACTCACTCAGAGCTGTGTGAAGAAAGCTTCAGCCCCTTGGTTTCTCTGAGACCCCTTTTCCTCCATCCCTGGGGCTGGTGAGGCTCCAGGTTGGCCCATGGCTCAGGGGAGGAGATGCAGAACACTGAGTCAGTGCTGAGCACTCAGCAAGTGCCTCACAGCAAAATAACTCAGCGTTCCTTGGGGTGTGCATCATCAGTGTCATCTGTCTGTCTGTCTGCTCTGCTGGCATCATCAGTCATCTGTCTGTCTGTCTGCTCTGCTGGCCTTACCCTGTTGGGAGCCTTTGTGACCTGGAGATAACAGCCCAAGGACAACTGCTATGAAACATCTGCCCTTGCTGGAATCTTCTTGGGGGGGTTTTCACTTCTCTGGTTGCCCCCAGGAGAAAAAACAACCCCCTGGCCCCTCCCTGTTGTCACCCCCTCCCAGTTCCTGAACCTCTGGTTGGTTTGGGGTGAGCAGGAAGCAGGAGGGACCGAGATGGTTTGGTGGCTGCTTAGGAGGTGTCTCCTCCCATCTGGGGGTGATGCTCTTGGACAGGCACCTCCCTGGGGCAATTTCAACCTCTGCCCTTCCAACCCTTCCTCTCCTAGGTTTTCCCAGGGGCTGTTTTGCTCACAGATTAAACCAAACCCACCCTGAATGTCTGTCTGGTTGCTAATGGGAGGTCAGGGTGGCTTTGACCTACTGGATCCCCTCCAGCTCCATGCAGAGAGAGGTGACTGAGCACAAAAAAATCCATCTCTGCCCCCATCAAACTCCCTTTAGAGAGAGAGGTCAGGTTTGGTGCACGTGGGGAGGGAAAAGAGTGGGTTCCCATTGGCTTTGGTGGGATTTTGGGGCTGTCCATAGGGGAGGGGGCAGCTTGGTAGAGGGGTGACACATGGGAGTAGAGAGGGAAAAGGTGTGTGAAGGGGGGTGAGGGGACCTCTGAGTATGTATGGAGATGGAGATCCTGTCCAGAAGCTGGTGCTGGAAGGTCTGTGCCTGGAGCAGAGGGTTTGGTGCAGGGTGACCCACAGACAAGCCACCCCTTGGGTCAGGAAGAGGCAGAAATGGGCCCAGGGTGCAGCTTGAGAACCCCAAAATGACCCTGTTTCCTCTTGTGAGCTCACATGCTTCAGGAACTCTGCTTGTTGGGGGGTTCAGAGCTGCAGGGGGGTGTCTCATCATGCTCTCTTACTGGATGTGTTATCTCCTGACCCCAGCATGGACACTCACCCCCTGCCTGCCCCATGGCCCGTGGTGCCCTCCCAGGGTGGCTCTGCATCACTTGGGCATCGCTGAGCAGCTGCATCCTTGGGAGGAGGAAGCTGCAGTGAGGAGGAAGCTGCAGTGAGGAGGAAGAGCAGCTGCTCATGCTGCTCTCTTGTTGGATGTGTTATCTCCTGACTCCAGCATGGACACACCACCCCCTCCCTGCCCCATGGCTCACAGTGTCCTCCCAGGGTGGCTCCACATCGCGTGGGCATCGCCGAGCAGCTGCATCCTTGGGAGGAGGAAGCTGCAGTGAGGAGGAAGAGCAGCTGCTCATGATGCTCTCCCGTTGGATGTGTTATCTCCTGACCCCAGCATGGACATCCTCCCCTCCTCCCTGCCCCATGGCCCGTGGTGCCCTCCCAGGGTGGCTCCACATCGCGTGGGCATCACTGAGCAGCTGCATCCTTGGGAAGAGGAAGCTGCAGTGAGGAGGAAGAGCAGCTGCTCATGCTGCTCTCTTGTTGCCAGCAGGGAGAGGGGGGTGTGTGTGTGTGATCTGCTGCAGCCCTGCCTGGGACTGATGCAAATTCAAGGGCAGAGCAAGGTCACACGTCCTTGTCTCCCCACCACGGCTGCGCGATGGAGAAGGGCTGGGCTGGGCTGGGCTCAGCTGGGCTCAGCTTGGCTGGGCTGGGCTGAGCTGCTGTGCCCTGGTGTGAGCCCATCGTGCTCAGCTTTCCCCCCCCACCCCTCCCAAAGCCTCAGCTCCTGCAGCACCAGGCCCAGGCTCGAGGCAGCTTCAGTGGGAAGGATTTGGCTCGTGGGGAGAGTGGGGAGGGTCTTGGCAGTGGGACCTGGACCGTGGAGCTGGGCTCCTTTGATGGCCAGATGGGAGCGTGTGGAGGGGGGAAACCCCCCCCAAATTTTCACATCTTAACTGGAACGGGATGGTTGTCAGCACGGGGGTGGGGGTGGGGGGTGGGTGGCATCTGTGGGTGCATGTGGGGCATCCCTCCATCGCTGGGTGCTGCAGCTCATCCCACCGCCCCATCCCCTGGCTCTGCTCCCTGGGGAAGGGGCACAGTGAGGGAGGAATGCACTGTGGCTCACCCCCAGTAACACCAGTGAGACCCCATCAACCACCAGACCCCATGGCCAGACCCCATCCACCACCAGACCCCATGGCCAGACCCCATCTACCACCAGCCCCCATCTACCACCAGACCCCATAGTCAGACCCCATCCACCACCAGACCCCATCCACCACCAGACCCCATGGCCAGACCCCATGGCCAGCCCCCATCCACCACCAGACCCCATGGTGAGACCCCATCCACCACCAGCCCTCATCCACCACCAGACCCCATGGCCAGACCCCATCCACCACCAGACCCCATCTACCACCAGACCCCATCTACCACCAAACCCCATCCACCACCAGACCCCATGGGCAGCCCCCATCCACCACCAGCCCCCATCCACCACCAAACCCCATCCACCACCAGACCCCATGGCCAGCCCCCATCTACCACCAAACCCCATCCACCACCAGACCCCATAGTGAGACCTCATCCACCACCAGACCCCATGGCCAGACCCCATGGCCAGCCCCCATCCACCACCAGACCCCATGGTGAGACCTCATCCACCACCAGACCCCATCCACCACCAGACCCCATGGCCAGACCCCATCCACCACCAGACCCCATGGTGAGACCCCATCCACCACCAGACCCCATCTACCACCAGACCCCATGACCAGCCCCCATGGCCAGACCCCATCCACCACCAGCCCCCATCCACCACCAGACCCCATGGCCAGCTCCCATCCACCACCAGACCCCATGGTGAGACCCCATCCACCACCAGCCCCCATAGTCAGACCCCATCCACCACCAGCCCCCATCCACCACCAGACCCCATGACCAGCCCCCATGGCCAGCCCCCATCCACCACCAGACCCCATAGTGAGACCTCATCCACCACCAGACTCCATAACCAGACCCCATCCACCCCCCACCACCCTACCCCCTCACCCCCACCTCCAGCGAGGAGGCAGCAGGGGGGTGGGGGTGAGCGAAACACATTTCCTTGGGGGAACATCTTTTAGTTCTTAAAAAGTTCAGCGAGTTCCAGGAACATGATGTCACTTTGACAAGGAAATGACTCTCCAGCCCATCCATCAAGCTGCGAGGCGCAGGGATCAAAGGGCCCTGAGTCCCCTTTTACAGCCAGGACCCTGCACCATCCCCCTTGCCTGTATCCCCTCCGTTGCCGCAGCAACAGCACGCCGCAGCGGATGCTTGGCATTTTTATTCACACCACACATGTTTCCACTCTCAACCCTGCAAATAAGTAGAAAAACCTGCAAACCAAACACCCCCTCCAACCCCCAAACTGCTTCCCCAGCCCCCAGGGGCAGCGGCTATTCCTGGCTCCCTTTAATCTTCCCGATTTATTAGCGTTATCCTCCCTCTTCTTTATTCACCCAGAATAAAGCAGAGATTATTTTTGTCCTTTCCAACAAAGGAAAGGAGCTTGTAACCACTCAAAGCCACCCCCCCCCAAATCCCTCCTTCCTCCCCCCTCCCCAAACCCAACCCTCTCCATCAAGGCTTGGCCCCTTGAGTCTCTGCCTGGAATTATTTGCAGGTCCTCAGCCATCAAAGCGATGTTATCTCCTCCAGCACCCGGCTCACACATGGACCCTGTTATCCTGCAGCAGCCCCAGCTCTTGGCAGCAGCAGGTTTGCAGCCTGGTTTTACCAAGGGTGGAGCTGGGGGGCTGGGGGTGGTGGGATTTTCTCAGCCTCTCTGGCCCCAAATTGGAGCAGGATGGGGTGTCTGTGCTGGCCCAGGGGAAGGTTGGATGAGGCACTCAGGGATGTGGTTTAGGGAATGATGCAGGTGGTAGGGGGGTGGTTGGGCTGGATGATCTTGGGGGTCTTTTTCACCAGCCTTAATGATTCTAGGGTTCTGTGATTCCATGATTCTAGGGTTCTATGATTCCATCCTTCTATGATGATTCCATGATTCTAGGGTTCCATGATTCTAGGGATCTATGATTCCATGATTCTAGGGTTCCATGATTCTAGGGTTCTATGATTCCATCCTTCTATGATGATTCCATAATTCTACAGTTCCATGATTCCAGGGTTCTATGACTCCATGATTCTAGGGTTCCATGATTCTAGGGATCTATGATTCCATGATTCCCTGATTCTATGATTTCATGATCATAGGATTCTAGGATTCCATGATTCTAGGGTTCTATGATTCCATGATTCTATGGTTCTAGGATTCCTTGATTCTATGATTCCATGATTCCAAGGTTCTATGATTCCATGATTCTAGGGCTCCATGATTCTAAGGATCTATGATTCCTTGATTCTATGATTCCATGATTCCAGGGTTCCATTATTCCATTATTCTAGGGTTCTATGATTCCATTATTCTATGATTCCATGATTATAGGGCTCCATGATTCTAGGGATCTATGATTCCATGATTCTATGATTCCATGATTCTAGGGCTCCATGATTCTAGGGATCTATGATTCCATGATTCTATGATTCCATGATTCTAGGGCTCCATGATTCTAGGGATCTGTGATTCCACTATTCTATGATTCCATGATTCTAGGGCTCCATGATTCGAAGGATCTATGATTCCTTGATTCTATGATTCCATGATTCCAGGGTTCCATGATTCCATTATTCTAGGGTTCTATGATTCCATGATTCCAGGGTTCCATGATTCCATGATTCTAGGGTTCTATGATTCCAGGATTCTAGAGTTATATGATTCCAGGATTCCAGGGTTCCAGGATTCCAGGATTCTAGAGTTATATGATTCCAGGATTCTAGAATTCTATGATTCCAGGATTCCAGGGTTCCATGATTCCATGATTCTAGGGATCTGTGATTCCATGATTCTATGATTCCATGATTCCAAGGTTCTATGATTCCATGATTCTATGATTCCATGATTCCAAGGTTCTATGATTCCATGATTCCAAGGTTCTATGATTCCGTGATTCTAGGGATCTATGATTCCATGCTTCTATGATTCCATGATCATAGGATTCTAGGATTCCATGATTCTAGGGTTCTCTAATTCCAGGGTTCTATGATTCCATGATTCCAGGGTTCCATGAATCTAGGTTGTTACATCTCAGGAGGTTCTTGGGCTTGAGCCCATCTCTCTCAGCCACTCCCCTTCACACCCCAGGAGCAGATGCAGCCCTGGCTTATGCCACACAGCACAAGGAGAGGTCACAGGTTCAACCTCCCCCTGCAATGCCCAAGGATGCAGAAAGCTCCTGCCCACTGTCCCATCCTTCCATGGGGAAAGAGCATCAGCTCCACACTGAGCTCCCCTCACCACGCATGAGCCCACCTGAGACCCCCTCCCACCACAGCCCCCCCACATGTCTGAGCAGCTCAGGGCAGCTCCTCCTGCTCTGGATCCGACTCAGGAAAGCCAAGAGCTGTGATGTCACCAGTGAAACCAGCAGCAGGCTGTTAAAATAAGTGTTTTCCATCTGAGGTATCCAGTGGTTCCTCTGTGCTCCTCTTGGGGGGACACAGCTGGACCTGGGGACCCTCAGACCATGCAGACAACAACCACCTCTTGCTCTGCTGGACCAGCCCTGCAGCAGAGAGAGGCCAAATCCCTCCAGGAGCTTTGTGTCAGCTGGTGAGTTGTCCTGAAAGGAGGTGGGCAGGAGTTTGTGCTGGAGCTCAGTGGTCCTGGGAGCGAGGGGAAAGCCAGTGGGGACAGCACAGGGCAGAGCTGGGATCACCAGGGGTTTGGAGACCTGCTCGGGGGGGAAAGGATGGGGAGGGCTTGGTTTGTTTTGGAACTTGGCAGAGAGGGGGTCAGGCATTGAATCATAGAGTTGTCTTGGTTGGAAGGGACCTTTCAGACCATCCAGTCCAACCATCAACCCAACCTGCCAAACCCACCACCAACCCTTGTCCCTGAGCATCACATCCACCCCTCTGCCAAACCCTTCCAGGGATGGCACCTCCACCACACCCCTGGGCAGCCCATTCAATGCCCCACCATCCTTCCCATGAATAAATGTCTCCTGATGTCCAACCTGAACCTCCCCTGGCTTGAGGGGACCCTTTTCTAAAGAGACCTCAGCTCCCACCTCAACTCCCATCAGGTCCTACAGCCTCTCTGAGGTCTCTGACATGCCCCAGCCCCATTTTCCCAGGTGATGGACCCCTTTATCCCTCTCTTTCTGCTCATGTTGGGGTTGGTAGTGCCCTCTCTTTCTATTTTCCCCCCACTTTTCCTTCCTTTCTGAAGCTCTAACTGGCCAGGAGCCCTGCAAAGCATCTTCCAAGCTCAGATCCACTGAGGACATCCCAGCACCAAGGATGTTTCCTGCCTAAACTGAGAAAAAAAGAGGTGGCTGGATGGAAAAGATGGATGTGAGCAGCACAAGGGTGGAGGAGGACCAGGAGGGGAGGTGTGCTGAGGGGTGGGACATGGTGGGAATCCAAATCTGGTGGCTTCTCACTAGGCTTTTTTTTTTTTTTTCCCTTTTCCCTGCTTATTTAAGGTCTGAAATTTTCACTGATCTGTCAAAACTGCTGCAAAAAAAAAACCCAAAACCCACCCCAAACCCAACTAACTGGAAACACAAAGTTATTGAAACCAGTTTGGTGACTCGTGACCTTTCCAGGAACAGTTTATATTCATATTCTTCTCTCTCCCCGCCACCCCCTCAAAAATAAGACCAAATTGAAATGTTTAAGGGTAAAAAAAAAAAAATCACTCTTGACACTCCCAAAACATCCAAATCTGGGGGAAAAAAAAAAAAAGCCTTCTGGAGCAGTTTGGGGTGCTCAGCTGATCCTTCAAGGCTCATGGTAGTTTTCCTCTCTATCAGCAGCGATTCCAGGCTCCAGCCCCCTCCCTCCCAAACCATTCGCCAGGGAAATGAAATTAAACTCTTTTTTTCCTTAAAAAAAAAGGGGGAAAACAATAAAATAAATTCCCATTAAAACCCACAAATAAAACCCAGCACAAGCCA
>CM036934.1:2045845-2175845 GCA_020800305.1 Porphyrio hochstetteri | reverse complement strand
CACATCCCTCTCCTAAAGCTCCACAGGTTAGATGGGACCCGCAGCCCCTCCGGATCAGAGCATGCTGGGGCAGCGGGGTTTGCCTGCTCCTCACACCACACCCCTTGTTTGATGTACAGCACCGTCCTGCCACCACCCCAGCATCCTTCCAGCCTCTGGTGATGCTCTCAAGAGGGGGATAAGCCTCATTTTGGGGCTTCAGGTCTCGTTGGGGTGGGAGGAAAGGGGAACAGGGGGAGAAGGGTCAGCAAGGTGTGAGCGGTTCCCACAGCCCGTCGGCAGGAGCAGAAAGCTCTGGAGGACATTCCCAAGCTGTGGGCTTTTGGGACACTTCATGGGAAGCCAGCCCAGCTCCTGAGTGTCCCCAAAGTGGGATCAGGGCTTTCCTTGGGCACTGCTGAGCGTGGGTCCTGGCACTCCCCTGGGAAGCAGAGTGACCCTCACCTTTTGTGCTCCTACCACAAAGAGCTGCCACCTGGAAAACCCTTTTCCTCTGATTTTCTGCCAGCTGTTGGGGTCATCTTCGTGCTCCCCCACCCTTCCATGTGTCACTTCTCCTCCTGAGTGGTCTTACTGCAGACCCAGCTCAGTGCAGGGACCCCCATGCCCAGCCCTGGTCTCCCTGCAGCCTCCAGCAGCATCTTCACAACACTCCCCAGTCTGGATGCTGTGAGGAGGGGTGCTGAGTGGGTGCCAGACCCCCATTAAAGCCACGCTGACCCCCCCAGCCCCACCTCAGGATGGGTGCAGGCTTTAGGGTACGTCTGGGGAAGCCATAGAGCAGAAAACCATTCTGCTCTCAACCCCCAACCCCACGTTTTGAGAGGCTGGAGTGGGGGAAAAGGCCTTTCTGAGACAAAATAACCCCCTGCAAAGTGTCCCAAGCGATGCCTGGGTGGTGGGGGACCCTTTGCCATGGCCAGTGTCCTCCCCTGAGCACCCTGCCCCTCCTGCCACCCAGCTTTGCCACTCACCAGCCTGGAATTTCCAACCAGACCTTGTCCAGCTCCCAGGGGGGGTTCATTCAAGGATGTGCCACACTCAAAGCCTGGTTTTCCTGCAAGCCTTGCTAGGACCAACAGGAAGGCTGCCACTTCCCTAAGCCCACAGCCAGACCTGGTTATTCAGGGTAGAACAGGTTGTTTAGGAACAGGACGATGCTGGGGGCAGGACTGATGCCCCTTGGCTGTGGCTGGGTGCTGCTGGGGGACACCTTCCCCTTTGGGACAGCCAGCAGTGAAGCCCAAGGCAGTTTGTTCTCACCTTGAGAGTGGGGATGCTGATGTCCCCAAGCCTAGCCAGCCCACGGCCCCCTCCCCAGAGCATCCCTCACCCTCTTCTGCACATCACTTCCTCACAGCCCCGAGAGTTTTGCAGCTCACAGCTGGGTTATCCTGGGCTGGGGGATGCAGGGTGCTCCGTGCACGCTCCCAAAAGATGGGGTGAGGAGGGTGGGGGGCTGCTCCCCTCCCTATTCAGCCCAGTGGATTCCTTCAGGGGATGGTTTCCAGGAGCACCAGCATTGTGCTGTGCTGCCACAGCCCATGCTGATGAGCTGTGTGCTTTGTTAAAGCCTAGCTAAAGGCATTTTCACCTTGGGGAGGTGTGTGGGGAGCTGTGAGTCCCCCTCCCCATCTCCCCCAGCCTCTCAGAGCATGGTGCCTGCTCCTGGGTGTGTGTGTGGGCTGCTGTGCTGCTCTGCACCCAGCCATTGACCTCTAGACCTGTTTGTCTAAGCTGAGTGCTGGGCAAGAATCATGTTCCCACGATAAACAGGGGCATCAAAGACCCTTAATGATCCTAAAGACCCCTCTGCTCAAGGAAAAAACCCTCCCTGTAAAACCCCCTGGTTCATCCCAGGCTCCCCAGCTCTTGCCTTGAGGTGAAGCATCCTTGGCTGAAGAGATTCTCATCTGCTCTGTGCCAACCTGCACCAGGAATTTTGGGTCCCAATTAGCAGCTCCCAGTTGGGCAGGGAAATGAGGGGAGGAGGATTTTGCTAAGCAAAGACCTGGAAAGAGGGACCAGCCAGAGGGGAAGCGATGCTGGAGTAGGAAAGGCTGAGCCTCCCCCCACCCTGTAAGTGAATTAACCCAGGACTCTAATTTTATAATGGGAAGCAGCTAATGGTGTACTGGTCTCCACTGGAACCCAGCCTATTAAATATCAAAGGGTGCTGGAGTAGCTGGGTGTGGATATGCCCTTGTTAACCAGGAGACATCATCTGGGGAAAGAGGGATTGAGCCCTCAAGGCAAGAAACACCCCCCTCCCACCATCATGTTTGAAGTCCCCCCCTGAGCTCCTGGGTTTTCAGCACAGGCTTGAGCACATTAAACTGGTTCCTTTTCCTGCTGGAGGCTGGGAAACGCTGGGGATGGGAGGGGGGGAGCCTGGTGGAGCTGTGAGGGGTGATATTCCTTCCCCTGCATTCGTCTCCCTGGATTTATTGTCTCCCTGGCGTTGCCCTCACTTAATTGTCTCTCCTGAAAGACCTTGGATAAATCTTCCCTTTGGGGACTGTTGCTCTTGCTTGGAGTCTGCTGCTGTGCTGGGTGGATGCTCCATCCCCTTTTATTTATCAATCCAGCTCGCTGGGGTGTCACAGGGGCTCGGGGAGCCCCCCCTTTCCCCCTGCTTGGGAAACACCTCTGGAGCAGCAGCTCTCTCATCTCCAGTGGCTTTGTGAGATTCCCTCTGTGGATGGGGAAGGAAGAGGGGTCCTGGCCAAGCCACATCCCCACCCCTTCATTAAACATGGTGAGAGGTTAAATCATAATGGTTTGACCATCATTGATGGTTAAACTGGTCAAGGGGTCCCAGGAAACCCAGGGCTGGGTGCTGGGGGGCTCCTCCAGAGCAAGGTCCAGCAGGTGAGGAGTTGGGTCTCCTCACTTTCACTTCAGGTTTGAGCTCCCAGCTGCCCAGATCCTGGGAAACCTTTTCCCTGGGTGCTTTTGGGTTTCCTTTCTCCCATTCCAGATGAGGTTCTGTGTGACACACCAGCCATAGGCAGGATGCTGCTTGGGGTTGCTCCTTGCTCCAGCCTGGAGCAGCTTCAGAGCCCAAAGGTTTCCTCCTGCTGCCTCCCCATCCCGTGCTGTGAGCACAGAGCTGGAGTGGAGACTGTGGGGTGGGTGAAGAAGAAGAGCTGGTTGGTGCCTCAGAGGCTCCAGCTTCAGTGCACCAGGGTGGGGGAGCAGCTCTAGGTGGGGGATGCAGGACATCCCTAAAACCCCAAGGCTGGCCTCGTGCACCAGCTCCAGGTGAGGCTGCAGGACCAGATGGGGCTGGGGATGCTCAGGCCATGCAGGACACCCCAACTGCTGTGTCAGAGCAAGGGGTGGCATCACTTCCACATCCCAGAGCTGCTCTGCTGCAGCTCCCAGGGGCTGCCCAGCTCCCTCAGCACAGCAGCATCCAGCATGAGGACACATCACTGGGGTGACTGAGGCTGCCAAGAATTTCACCATCAGCAACAGCTTTTCCTTACAAAAAAACCCCTTCTCCTTTTCTCCTAAAAAACCCCCCTGGAGAACTCAACACCAAACCTTCCCTGGGGAATCCAGGCTCCTCTCCACCCCAGGTCCTCAGCACCACTGGGGATGAGTTAAAATTAAACCAGAGAGAGAAAATTCCAGAGCCACCCCTCCTTGAGCATTAAAATGTCTGTTGGTTTACGATCCCTGGGAGGAGCTGGGAGATCTCAGCTGCCTCCCCTTAGCCTGGAGGAAGGAATGCCTTTGAAACCAGCCCCTGTTTCATCGCTGGATGGCACGGGAGCTGAGGGGGGACGGAGGAGATGCGCTCACGGGACGGGCTCTGCGTTTCAGTTCCTCTTAGAGGGGCCCTACCTGAAGGGAGATGAGGGAGGGGAGGGAAGGTGTGTCCTGTGCCCCAGGATGTCCCCATGTCCCAGGACATCCCTGTGCCCCAGGATGTCCCTGTGCCCCAGGACATCCCCATGTCCCACAACATCCCCGAGCCCCAGGACATCCCTGTGCCCCAGGATATCCCCGTGTCCCAGGACATCCCTGTGCCCCAGGACATCCCCAGGATGTCCCTGTGCACCAGGACATCCCCTGTGCCCCAGGACGTCCCCATGTGCCAGGACATCCCTGTGCCCCAGGACGTCCCCATGTCCCAGGACATCCCTGTGCCCCAGGACGTCCTTGTGCCCCAGGACATCCCTGTGTCCCACAACATCCCTGTGCCCCAGGATATCCCTGTGCCCCAGGACGTCCCTGTGCCCCAGGACATCCCTGTGTCCCACAACATCCCTGTGCCCCAGGACATCCCTGTACCCCAAGACATCCCAGTGCCCCAGGACATCCCCATGTCTCAGGACATCCCCATGCCCCAGGACGTCCCTGTGCCCCAGGACATCCCTGTGCCCCAGGATGTCCCCATGTCTCACAACATCCCTGTGCCCCAGGACCTCCCTGTGCCCCAGGATATCCCCATGTACCACAACATCCCTGTGCCCCAGGACATCCCCATGTACCACAACATCACTGTGCCCCAGGACATCCCTATACCCCAAGACATCCCAGTGCCCCAGGACATCGCCATGTCCCAGGACATCCCTGTGCCCCAGGACATCCCCGAGCCCCAGGACATCCCAGTGCCCTTGGACATCCCCATGTCTCAGGACATCCCCATGCCCCAGGACATCCCTGTGCCCCAGGACATCCCCATGTCCCAGGACATCCCTGTGTCCCACAACATCCCAGTGCCCCAGGACATCCCTGTACCCCAAGACATCCCAGTGCCCTTGGACATCCCCATGTCTCAGGACATCCCCATGCCCCAGGACATCCCTGTGCCCCAGGACATCCCCATGCCCCAGGACATCCCTGTGCCCCAGGACATCCCTGTACCCCAAGACATCCCAGTGCCCTTGGACATCCCCGTGTCCCAGGACATCCCCATGTCCCAGGACGTCCCTGTACCCCAGGACATCCCTGTGCCCCAGGACATCCCCATGTCCCAGGACATCCCTGTACCCCAGGACATCCCCGTGCCCCAGGACATCCCTGTGCCCCAGGACATCCCCATGCCTCCCAGTCAGACACCAGTTTGCCCGCTGTGCCAGCCACCACAGCCACTGAGCATCGTGTCTGTGCACGGCGCCTGTCTCAGACCTTTTGGCCCCTGGTCCCAACGGGGCAGCAATGGGACACGTCAGGCTTTGGGGGGGGGACATGTGGGGGGGTTGTTGTCTGTGCTGCCTGCAGAGAGAGTGGGCAGGGGCTGCCCCCAGCAGCCTGCAGCCCCCTGTCACCATTACCTCAGCGGTGCCCAGGGGGGTGAGTTACTGGAGGGTTTGATTTATTCCTCTCCAGAGACTTCAGGGTCTCGGTTCCTGCACAAGGAGGCACTAGAAAAGCAGGAGGCAAAGCCAGGGCTGGGTGAGGGAGGGGGATGAAATAAAACCAGGGACCTGGGGGTGATGGGGAGGAAGCCCAGAGAGTCCCAGGACCAACAGAATGGAGCTGTTGCCTCGCAGGGCTCAACTCCCCATCACCCCCCACATCCCCCAGGTCCTTATTTCCCCTGCCTGAGGTCTGGATCAGGCTCTGGCTCCTCTTGCCCTGCTCCTGTGCTCTGTTCACCCCCACCACAGCCCCCCCAGCTCCAGGCTGGCGTCCAGCATCATCTGGAGGCGCCCAGCAGCTCCGTGGGGTCCCCTCCAGCATCACCCACCCTGGGGACAGCCTGTCATCCTCCAGGCTGGAGAGGGACCAGTTCATCATGGGCTGAAGCCTGTCCTCTCCAGGGAGGGGGGAGGATCGGGGGGGATGAGCTGCTTTCCTTCTCCATCCTCCCAGAAAACCCTCTCTGAGGGGAAATGTGGTGAGTTTTTGGACCCCTCACGGTGCTGGGCTCAGGTGTGGGGCTGGTTCCCAGTGTCCCAACCCAACCTCTGGTGGCTGTGTGGAGCCAGCAACCCCCATCCCCACCCCCATCCCTCCCTGCCAGCTCCCCAGCCGGATTGTTCATGATTTTGGGAAGCCTGGGCTGCTCCAAGCCCAACCCTGGGTGACTCAGCAGCTGGGCTGACCCTGCCTCTCTCCCCTCAGGTCTTCTGCCTCCACCTCCATGGAACCCAGCAGCAGCTCACCAGCGCCTGGGCACCCAGCCCCAGTCACCTTGCTCTCCTCCAGCACCCAAAAATCAACACCAGCCTTCAGGAGAGTACCAGCCCCATCCCACCCCACCAAGCCCCCTCACCAGGGGCTGCTCTGACCCCTTCCAAACCCTGGGGCTGGGGCAGGGGGACCCGATCCAGGACTGAGGTGGTTTTGCTTGGGAAGATGCTGAGTGTGGAACTCTTTAGGGTGTAATTTATTTTGGATTGGCAGGTAAGAGGCTACCCAGTTACCTGGTCTGGTACTTCCCAAGCCTGCAGGGATGCTGATACCCCTGGCTCTGCATCCTCTCCTGCCCCACAGCCAGGATGTGCAGGGAGCTGCCTTCTGCCAGGACCAAGCAGGACAACACATCATGGGATGATAAGGAGGGCTCAGCCCTCCCTCCCTGGCCTGGTCCTTACTGCTTTCCCCTCCCCAGGATGGGAAAACCCTGCATCCAAGGTTTGGCCAAGGCTGGAGCAGGGAGCCCAGCCCAGCTCCACTTTATCCCTCCCTGGAGGTCTGCACCACAGTGCTGAGTGGATTTGGGGGGGGGAAAGGGGGCTGCTCAACCTCCTCCCAGGCTCACAATGCCCACAGCTCCCTTGTGCTCTGTGCTCATTTCTCAAAAGTCTGTTGGAATGACAAATTTCCTTGAAATTCCTGGAAAATGAGGCTGGGGCTGTTAGACACAGCCCTTCCCTCCTCCCAGAAAGGCTTTGGGATGCTGCAGGAGTGGTGATGCTCCGGAGGGGGGGTGGGATTCAGGCTCTTTGAGGGGGGAGTAGCAAGGGATGTTGAGCTTTCCAGACAATCCCTATAAAGTCTGGGGGTGGGAAGGAGGAATTTTCCAAAGCTCAACCCAAGGGAATTGGGAATTCCAAGGTGCTGCCCTAAGCACCCAGCTGTGTGCTCACCCCTTGGTCCCTCCATCAGCACCAGTGCTCAGCCAGTGCTATTTAAATTGGGGAAAATCAGGGATTTCTGCTCATTATCCCAGGAAAAGGCTGGGATTCATTCATTCATTCATTCATTCAAGCCCTGTGAGCCAGGCTGCAACAGGCATGCGCCCCCAAAGTAACCCCCATGGGAGGGAAGGGATGGGAATGACTCGCTGGTGGGGTTTTAATTAGTGCTGGTGCTTCATTAGGCACCAGAGAATTGAGGGAGAAGTGATGCCTGGGCTCAGCCCACCTTTTTTTTCTATAGAATCATCAATTTTTAGGCACTCCCTGAGTGGATTCCCTGCTCTGGGGAGCTGAGTGCAGCCTGGCAAAAATAGAAATCAACCAGAATGTGCTTTAAAAAGGATAAAAATAATACTTAAAAAGCCTTAGATTAACCAAAAGGTGATGGGTGGCTTCGTTACCTGCTTCAGGGGAAGGATTTCACCTGTGGGAAACATGAAATTCCCTTTAAAAAGGATAAATTTCCTTCCCCCAAAATTAAATGTGCTTTAGAATTAAAGGGGAAATCCCTCTGGGGAGGCTCAGGATGCCAACCTTAAGCTGTATAAAAGGGGAAAGAGCTCTCCAAAAATTGGGGTTTAGGCTATTTAAAGAAGGAAAAGAATTAAAAATACTAATAAAATAATAATTCTTACAGTGGCTGATTTATAAATGAGCAAAACCTCAGCACTCAGGGGACCCATCGTTAGGTTCCAACACCCACAGGCCTGACTGAGGTCACTGATAGGGAAGGCACAGAAATTCGGGGTGTTTGGGGGGGGAAAAAGGGTGTTTGGGGTGCAGGGGGATGGATAAGGAGATGAGCTGGCCCTTGGCATCCTCACATGTCTTGGGGGTAACCCCCCCTCCCCAATAACCCCCATCCCTGAGGGATGCCTGGGGGGGGGTGTGGGGTTTCCTGCTGCCCCATGGAACCTTCCCATCAGTTGGGAAGCTCCAGGGACTTGGGTGGGATCTGGTGCTGCTCAGGGTGGGGGTCCCGTTCTCCAGGGTGGAGGATGCTCATGGCTGCACAGGCACAGCAGGAGGAGCTGGGGGATGTGTCCATCAGGGGCTTCACTGGGAGATGCATCTGCCTGAGGTTCAGTGGTTACAATCAGGTGGATTTTGGGTCCCTCCTTGGGGTCCCTCCTTGGGGGTCCCTCCATAGGATCCCTCCATGGGGGTCCCTTCCCTCCATCCACACCCAGAAGCAGTGGGAGCACCCAAGCAGTGTTGGTCCCACCCAACGCTGGGCTTCAGCATCACCACAGCAGGACCCCCACTCATGGGACCCCCCCACCTCCTCCTGCCTCCAGGCTTGGCAGATGCCACCAAAATGGGTGTTTAGGGGGGGAGGAAACCCAGGGACAAGGAGGTGACACCCCAAGGGGAGAGGGGACCTGATGAACACCCACCCTGCTCTGCTGCCATCAGGGTGCAGGGACACCAGGGCTGGGGGAGCAGCAGAGCCCTCCCACCACCCCACAGGCTGGAGGGATGGTCCCAGTATCCCCCAGTGCCAGGCTCTGGAGAAGACAGTGAGGTTTTTGGGGGTGCTGCTTAACCCTGAGCTGCTCCATGGCACAACCCCCTCCCTCCTGTCCCACAAGAGGCTGTGGTGGTGCCCAGTGTGGGGGACAAGAGGGTGCCCCAGCACCAAGGGGGACACTAGCAGAGGGGCACAAGCCAGGCTGTGGTGGGGCCAGGGTGGCCTCCTGCATCTCCCAGCTGTCCCCAGGCCCTGTGGCCCTGGTTGGCACCGCTGCACCCCAGCTCTGGGCAGTGTGAGACACAGGAAGGTTTTATTCTTCCAAGGTCCCTCCTCACAGCCAGAGCCTGGATGCCTCTGGAGCTCAGACAGGTCTCAGGGCTCCATCCATCCCCTCTGCCTCAGCCCCCCATCCCAAAACCCCACTGCAGCCCAGCACTGAGTGGGGACCTGTCCTTGCAGGGTGACCCATGGGACACGTGGGGGTGAGGACCCACACGCTGCCCCACTGCAGCAGGAGAGGGGAAGAAGGCAAATCTTAGATGGGTGCTTATTTTGGGGGGGGGGACACGACCCTGCCTCTGTCTCCCTAAGACAGCACGGGGCTGGGCACTGCCAGGGCTTTGGGTGCCCCTGGGGGAGCTGAGCACCACTCAGAGGGTGACAGGGCTTCATTTCACCTCAGAGGAGGAAGAGGAGCCCATGGGGGTGCTGGTGGGGGGCAGTGGGCAGCCCCTTCTTTAGGGATTACGGGGGGGGCTACAGCACTAGAGATGCTCAGGTCAGCAGGGTGCTGAACGGGGCTCGAGGCAGCTGGGTTTAAGGTCCATAGGAAGAGGTGTCTGTTCCCAAAATTCCCAGGAAAGAAGAGCCTGGAAGGTTCACATTAGCACACATCAATTGTATATAGTGCAAATCAGAGCCCCAGCACCAGAGGGTCCCGCTCTGGTTAGTGGTTAGGATGTCCCATGGGTGCAATCCTGGGCACTGCAGACCCCCCCCAAGCCCTCACTCCCCCCCTGGCAGCAGCAGGGCACCAGCACAGCACCCACAGCTCTCCAGCCCCTTCACACCCCCGTGCTGCTGCCCCACTCGCTCCCCACTGGAGGAAGAGGAGCTGGGGAGGCTCTGGGAGAGGACACCCAGGGAGAGCCTTGTCCCTCCTGAGTGAAACTGGGGGCTGCTTCTCAAAGGGCACAGCTTCCCCAGGCGGTGAGGAGCTCTGGGTGCAGTCCTGAAGGTGGCTCTACCCACCCCCAGCACGGCCACAACATCCATCCCAACACCCACCCCCTTCCCCAAGGGTGAGGAAGGTCCCAGGAGAAGGGCAGGTCTGTGCCCAGCTGCAGCCAGAGGAGAAGGGGGAGGCCTCCCACACACATCCCTGGGGGCAAGGGGGTGGTTCAGGTCCCAAAAGGTGGGGGAGGCACGGTGTAGGTCCCAAGGCCACGCTGAGCAGAGGGAGTTCCATCGGTCCCGGGTAGGAGGATGCATCCCAGCATCACTTCTGGGAGAGCCACAGAAGTGGCAGCCAAAGGTCCAGGTGCCTTCCAGGACTGTGACTCAGGGAGTGAGGATGATGTGGAAGCCAGGAGCAAAGGGTGAGCACCGGGCTCAGCAGAGTCCAGCCACGTCCTGGGTGCAGGGAGCAGAGAACGGCACCGCTCATCACTGGTTCATGGGCTCCTCTTCCTCCATCGGCTCATCCTGTGGCCTGAAACGGAGAAATC
This sequence comes from Porphyrio hochstetteri, assembly GCA_020800305.1. Classification (NCBI taxonomy): domain Eukaryota; kingdom Metazoa; phylum Chordata; class Aves; order Gruiformes; family Rallidae; genus Porphyrio; species Porphyrio hochstetteri. Next base: position 2,165,544 of record CM036934.1, on the reverse strand, counting down.
CCACACATGAGACAAGGAGGAGACCTGTGTGGTCCAACCCATCCCTCTGGGCATCAAGGAGCCTTCTGGAACCACCCAACCAGGCTCCCAGAGCTTCCTGCTCCACTCAGACTCTGACTGAGTCCTGGTGAGGATGGGAAAAGGTGGTGGGCAGGTGGGAACCCTGTGCTGAACCCCCCCAAAACCTCCAGCCTCCAAGGAAGGGAAGAGGATTTGCTCTCATTTCCATCTTGTTTGGGGTGAGACAAGCACTGAACCCCCCCCAAAAGGCAAACTGGGGTCCTGACCATGTGGATGGAGGGGCTCACCCCAACCCCCCCGACACCGAGTGCTGGGGACAAATCTGCCAAGCTCTGGGTGGGGAGGGTGGCTGTGATTCCCATCTCCCACACCTCAAGACCTGCTGGAAGCCAACCCTGCCCTGTCCTCCCAGCAGCAAGCCTGGCCATGGGGCACCAAGGCTTGGAGCCAGGCACCCAAGGGGCACCCAAGGGGCACCCAAGGGGCACCCATGTCTCCCAGGATCCCACCTCTTCTCCACCATCACAGCCACCGAGAGGGAGGCCAAGGCTGTCACTGTCTCCACCTCTTCTGCCTCGTGGTGCTGTGCCTCCAGGAAGGAGCAGCCCAGCTTGGAGGCAAACCGCTGCACAGCCACCCAGTATTTACCTGTGGGAGAAGCCAAAGTCAGGGGGTGCCAGGGAAGGGGGTGCCCCAGGTCTCCAGGCAGTGTACACAGGGGGCATCACCCTCCCCTGAGGATGGTGATGATGATGACTGGAGGGCTCCACTTGCCCCCTCAGGGGGTGCCAGGGAAGGGGGTGCCCCAGGTCTCCAGGCAGTGTACACGTGGGGGATCACCCTCCCTTGAGGATGATGATGATGATGATTGGAGGGCTCCACTTGCCCACTCAGGGGGTGCCACGGAAGGGGGTGCCCCAGGTCTCCAGGCAGTGTACACGTGGGGGATCACCCTCCCTTGAGGATGATGATGATGATGATTGGAGGGCTCCACTTGCCCACTCAGGGGGTGCCACGGAAGGGGGTGCCCCAGGTCTCCAGGCAGTGTACACGTGGGGGATCACCCTCCCTTGAGGATGATGATGATGATGATTGGAGGGCTCCACTTGCCCACTCAGGGGGTGCCACGGAAGGGGGTGCCCCAGGTCTCCAGGCAGTGTACACGTGGGGGATCACCCTCCCTTGAGGATGATGATGATGATGATTGGAGGGCTCCACTTGCCCACTCAGGGGGTGCCACGGAAGGGGGTGCCCCAGGTCTCCAGGCAGTGTACACAGGGGGCATCACCCTCCCCTGAGGATGGTGGTGATGATGACTGCAGGGCTCCACTTGCCCAGGGCCCCCTCAGAGGTGACAGGGTATATTGGGGAGGGGATGAAGCGCTGAGGCTTGGCCCTTCCCCACCAGACACTCACTCTGGACCTGGATCACGGCTTCCAAGGAGCGCACCGCGTTGGGGTTGGGTTTCTGCCTCACGCTTTCCTCTGGCAGAGGATCCAGCTGCCCAAAGAAGGCACAGGGAGGTGAGGAGGAGGGTCCCATGCCCAGCACCCAGCTCACAGCATCAGTACAGCCCCACAGCCACCACCCCACCCTGCTTCTCACCTCGTTGCCCAGCAAGGCTGCCACACAAGCCTCGGAGGCGTCGCAGATGGCTGTAAGGTCGTGGCCACCTTCTAATGCCAGGACGATGGCTCCACCAGCCAGGCTCATCAGCTGCTTTGTCATGTAGCCAAAGCCTGGAGGGGGATAAAGCCCAAGGGACCCTGTCACCCCCTATCACCCCCTGTCACCCCTGAACCACCAGGGTAACCCCACAGATCTCCCCCTTTCCAACCCCAACCCCAGCTCCTTGGAGAGCTGCAGGGTCCCAGCTCCTTGGAGAGCTGCAGGGTCCCAGCTCCCTGGAGAGCTGCAGGGTCCCAGCTCCCTGTGGAGAGCTGCAGGGTCCCAGCTCCCTGGAGAGCTGCAGGGTCCCAGCTCCCTCTGGAGAGCTGCAGGGTCCCAGTTCCCTCTGGAGAGCTGCAGGGTCCCAGCTCCAGGGTCCCAGCTCCCTGTGGAGAGCTGCAGGGTCCCAGCTCCAGGGTCCCAGCTCCCTTTGGAGAGCTGCAGGGTCCCAGCTCCCTCTGGAGAGCCTGGGTGGGTATCAGGAGCCACCCAAACCGCTTCCACCTCCTCACATTTGGCAGAGACTTTGTAGCCACCCAGGGGGGGTGGGTGCCCCTCGGCTGCATCGAACCCAGCTGACACCAGCACCAGGTCGGGGGAGAATTCGTGTGCGATGGGCATCACCACTGTCCTGCACGGGGAGAACAGGGGACAGGGGTTAGGTGGCAGCTCAGCCTGACACTGGGGTGGAGGGGGGATTGGGGAGGGAGAGGACATGAGCAGAAACACAAGGAACAGCACCTGAAAGCAGCCAGATACTCAGGGTCACCCATGGGGGGGTCGAGCCCTCCAGTCCAGGCTACGTTGACATTAAATCCCTCACCGGGGCCAGCACCAACCTGTGAGAGCAGCAAGGACAGTGGTGATGGGGTCTGTGGGGCACTTGGGGATGCATCCCCAGCAGGTTCCATCGCTGCCAGGCTCTGCAGGGTGTCCCAGCCCCCCTCTCCTCCCACCCAGTGCCACCCAGGAGTGGGTGGGTGGGCACAGCTTGCTGAAGAGCCCCACGGTGTCTCCCAGCCCCTCGCAGCCCTTGGTCACTGTGCCATGGCTGCAGGCTGGGGTGAAGCCTCAGCTCTGCTGGGTGAACCAAGCAGTCAATGGGGTGGGGTGGGGGGTGAGGTACAGACATGGGACCCCCTCTTCTTGAACCCAGGTCCTGTTCCCCTGCCCAGCACCAGCGCTGCTGTCCCCAGGCAGCACACTGACCCCTCAGAGCCCGTTACCTCATCGGCAGCCCCACTCCCAGGGAAGAAGTTGCCATCATCATGACGATGGAGAGAGATGTAGAGGACATCAGGGTCTCTATAGAAGATCTGCTGAGTCCCATTGCCATGGTGAACGTCCTAAGAGGGAGAGAAATGGGGAGATTGCTCTTCTTCTCAGCCTGGAGGGTGGTCTTAGCACCTAACGGAGTGAAAAGTAACTGGATCTCTGCTCCAGGGCTTGGTTCCTCCATCCCTGGGATCCAGGGCTTGGTTCCTCCATCCCTGGGATCTAGGGCTTGGTTCCTCCATCCCTGGGATCCAGGGCTTGGTTTCTCCATCCCTGGGATCCAGGGCTTGGTTCCTCCATCCCTGGGATCCAGGGCTTGGTTCCTCCATCCCTGGGATCTAGGGCTTGGTTTCTCCATCCCTGGGATCCAGGGCTTGGTTCCTCCATCCCTGGGATCTAGGGCTTGGTTCCCCAATCCCTGGGATCCAGGGCTTGGTTCCCCCATCCCTGGGATCTAGGGCTTGGTTCCTCCATCCCTGGGATCTAGGGCTTGGTTCCTCCATCCCTGGGATCTAGGGCTTGGTTCCCCCATCCCTGGGATCCAGGGCTTGGTTCCTCCATCCCTGGGATCCAGGGCTTGGTTTCTCCATCCCTGGGATCTAGGGCTTGGTTCCTCCATCCCTGGGATCCAGGGCTTGGTTCCTCCATCCCTGGGATCCAGGGCTTGGTTCCTCCATCCCTGGGATCTAGGGCTTGGTTCCTCCATCCCTGGGATCCAGGGCTTGGTTCCTCCATCCCTGGGATCTAGGGCTTGGTTCCTCCATCCCTAGGATCCAGGGCTTGGTTCCTCCATCCCTGGGATCTACTCCTGCTCCCCCATCCCTGGGATCCAGAGCTTGGTTCCTCCATCCCTGGGATCTACTCCTGCTCCCCCATCCCCACATGCCAGGGGGTTTCCCAGCCACACTCCTGGCAGCCAGTCCCCGAGGAGGAGGTTTTGCTGCTCTCTGCTCGAGCTCCAAACCAGAGGTGGGAGGAGGTGCAGACACCCACCCCTGGGGACACCGTGGGGAGAAGTGGGGACACGTTGGGGGCCAGAGGGGGCCTTACCCAATCCACAATGAGGATCTTGCTGAGTTTCCCTTTCTGCTGCAGCTGCCTGGCAGCAATGGCCACCGAGTTGAAGAAGCAGAATCCCCTGCAAGGAGGGAGGCAGAGCCGGTTAACGGCGTGGGGTCCCCCCTGGGTCCCCCCCCCCAGCTCCCTGAAGGATTGGGATGGGTCCCAAGGGAGGTGAGTCTGGAGTGACTCGGAGCCAAGGAGCTGTCTGGGGGCTTCCCACGTGGCAGCCTGAAGCTCTGCTGCTTGGGAAGGGGCCCTTACATGGCTGTGGAGGGATCTGCGTGATGTCCAGGTGGTCTCACCACAGCGAAGCCGTTCTGGGGGACAGAACAAAGGTGAGAGATCAGCACTGCTGCCCCCAGCATCACCCAGCCCTGTCCACTGGGAACAGCCAGGGACTGCTGAGAACACCCAGTGCTGGCTGGTGAGACCCCCACAGAGCCCCCCTCGTGCTCTGGGACCCCCACATTGATGCCACCTACCTTCAGCTCCCTGGTAGGCCAGCTTGGTGACACTGCTGCCCCCAGCATCACCCACCCCTCTCTATCTGGAACAGCCAGAGACTGCTGAGAACACCCAGTGCTGACTGGTAAGCCCCCCACAGAGCCCCCCTCTTGCTCTGGGACCCCCACATTGAGGACACCTACCTTCAGCTCCCTGGTAGCCACCTTGAAGGCCAGCTCAGTGACGCTGCTCTCCCCAGCATCACCCACCCCTCTCCACTGGGAACAGCCAGGGACTGCTGAGAACACCCAGTGCTGGCTGGTGAGACCCCCACAGAGCCCCCCTCGTGCTCTGGGACCCCCACATTGAGGCCACCTACCTTCAGCCACCTTGAAGGCCAGCCTGGTGACACTGCTGTCCCCAGCATCACCCACCCCTCTCCACTGGGAACAGCCAGGGACTGCTGAGAACAGCCAGTGCTGGCTGATGAGACCCCCACAGAGCCCCCCTCTTGCTCTGGGACCCCCATGTTGATGCCACCTACCTTTAACTCCCTGGTAGGCCAGCTTGGTGACACTGCTGCCCCCAGCATCACCCACCCCTCTCTATTTGGAACAGCCAGGGACTGCTGAGAACACCCAGTGCTGACTGGTGAGACCCCCCCCAGAGCCCCCCTCGTGCTCTGGGACCCCCATGTTGAGGTCACCTACCTTCAGCTCCCTGGTAGCCACCTTGAAGGCCAGCTCGGTGACGCTGCTGTCCCCAGCATCACCCACCCCTCTCTATTTGGAACAGCCAGGGACTGCTGAGAACACCCAGTGCTGACTGGTGAGCCCCCCACAGAGCCCCCCTCGTGCTCTGGGACCCCCACATTGAGGCCACCTACCTTCAGCCACCTTGAAGGCCAGCTTGGTGACACTGCTGTCCCCAGCATCACCCACCCCTGTCCACTGGGAACAGCCAGGGACTGCTGAGAACACCCAGTGCTGGCTGATGAGAACCCCCCAGAGCCCCCCTCATGCTCTGGGACCCCCACATTGATGCCACCTACCTTCAGCTCCCTGGTAGCCACCTTGAAGGCCAGCTCGGTGACGCTGCCAGCAGCCCAGCGGGCAGCGTTGGAGGAATGCAGCTCGTTCCAGATGGTGTCACTGTCCACCTGGAAAGCAAGGAGATGCCTCAGATGGGGACCAGGCAGCAGTGGGGGACATCTGGGTGGTGGGACCCACTCTCTATGCCAGCCACCCTGCTTGGGAAGGGCTGGGCACCACGGAGCTGGACCATCTCACTCACAACTGGGCAGGGTCCCCAGCTCTGTGGTGCTGCTGGCCAGGATTGCAGCTCCTCTACCCACTGGGAGCCCCCAGAGCACCTCACCCTGCACCCAGTGGGAAGGAGTGACTGAGAAAACCATCATTACCTTCTTTATCTTATTTTATTGTTTAACCAAACATCTTGGTTTGATCAGGAGCACGTCAAGGGCTGAGCCAGAGCAGGGAAACTCAAGTCTCTTCTGATCAACTCCATGTGTGCAACTCAAAGGCTCCCCTCTGCCCATGGAGAGGGGCAGCTCCAGCCACCCCCCCTCTGCCTTCAGGGCACGGGTGAGAGGAGGGCAGGGAGAGGGAGAGCAGGGAAAGTGGATGCAAACGGGGCTGAGAAGAGCTGGTGCCCAGCAGCTGGGGCAAGGAGAGGAGAAGAGCCAGAAGAGGCAGCAGGAAGGCATGGAGTGAGACCCTTCCCTGCAAGAGAGAGAGAGAGAAGGACAGAGAGGCAGGGGGGGGAGAGAGGAAGAGAGGAGAATGCAGTGAATGGAGAGAAACCAGGGCGTCAAGCTGTGAAAGGAGAGGCCACAGAAGTGTCTGGAGAGAGGGGGCAAGCTGCTGGCCCCACCACACCGCTCCCCTCCCTCAGTGCAGAGCGTGGCTTCAGCTGCCTCCAGCCATCCCGCTCCCTTCTAACACCCCAGGCTCTCAGAAATGGCTGTGAGGGGCTTTGGAGGGCTGGGTACCCCAGAGTGAGGGGGTGGAAAGGGTCTCCTTTCAGGGGTGGGGTGGTTGGGACCATCCCAAGGATAAGGGGAGCTCTGATACCACATCTTGCCCATGGATGGAGCGCTCCCAGCTCAGGAGCTCCCAAGGCTTGAGGAGCTCCCTCTCCTCTCCAACCCAGGAGGAGGCTCCCAGTGGGGACAGATGGAAGGAACAACCCCAAAAAAACCAGAGCAGAGATGAAGCACTTACCCCCACCCCTCCACAGGGCAGCATGACGAACATCCGCTGCGACAGGATCCCTGTGGAGAGGGGGGGAGACAAAGGACTTCAGAGCTGAGCAACTGGGGGACACTGGGGGACAGGGTGGGGGTACCAAGGAGGGAGGTTTGGCTGGGATGCTTGGCCAGTATTAGGACCAGCCTGCAGAGAAGCTGGTCTCCTTGGGGAGACCCCCAAGGGTGTTCTGAGACCCAGGGTGGGGATGTGTGGGCAGGGGTGGGCAGAAGGGGAGGGCTGGGCTCACCTGCCAGCTTCCCATTGTCCAGTTTGAGGCGGTTGAGGGGGTTGGTGCCGTAGAGGAAGACGTGACGCTCGGTGTGGACACACTGCAGCTCTTCCAGGGTGGCCTTGCGACCCCGGAGACACTGCAGTAGACAGAGGTGGTGACCAAGCTGCTCTGAGCCAGAGATGCAGGTTCTCCCATCAGCCTCCCAGGGTGGAGGTGGCACCTCTGAGTAGAGCTGCACCTCGTGCCACTGGAGCTGGGAAGCTGAGCATGGAGCTTCTGGGTTTGGATGTGGCACCTCTGAGTAGAGCTGCACCTCGTGCCACTGGAGCTGGGAAGCTGAGCATGGAGCTTCTGGGTTTGGATTTGAAGGACAGCAACACCCCCTCCATCCTCTGCAAGCAGGGATGTGGCAGGAGATGCCAGCACCACTGGCATCACCAGTGGCATCACCACTGCAGAGCCCAGCTAGACCAGGGCAGGGTTTCTAACAGACTGGAACTGCCACAAGGGCTGTTCCCATGGGATCACACCTTTCCCTGCTCCCATCTTCCAGCAGAGCCATCCAAACCCAAGGATGGTCAGACCAGAGTGCTCCAACTCAGCACTGCCAGCAAGAGCCAAGTCCAAACCCTCTCCCAAGCCCTTTGTGGCCTGGCTAAGAGGCTGAGAAGGGAGTAAAAGGGATGGAGGTGGGAATAGGATACCCTGTCACAGAAGAGCTCCTCCTGCAAGCAGCCTGGGCAGGGGTGTGGGCTCCCTGCTGCTGCTGGAGCTCACCTCACACTGGCTGCGCAGGCCCCTCTCCTGCAGACGGGACCAGATGCTCTGGATCCGGCCTGCGTGCTCTGGGTGGTTGCTGTTGTCCCCACAGGAACACTGGTGTTTGAGCATCACCGAGTCGTAAACCAGGCCTGCAAAGCACAAGGGATGCTGCTGTCCCCAGGGTGGGTGGGCTGAGGACATCCTGAGCCCAATTCAGCTCTTTTCCAGGAGCTGGCTGAGCCCCTAAGTGCCCATAATTATTTGGTTTGGGTAACACAGCCCCCTCAAGCTGTGGGAGCCTCTGGCCCAGCCTGCTTGAAGCAAATCCTGCCTTGGATATGCAAGAGAGCTGAACCAACCTTGCCAGCATCACCAGACCAGGATGGTGGTCAAGGGATCAGCCCTGCTTGGAAAAGCCACCTCAGATAAGGTGAAGGTGGCTTCATGGCTTGCTCTGCTCTTTCAGCACCCAGCCAGAGCACCCCTGAGCATGTATGAGGTTGGGAGTGAGCAGGATGGATGCTCAGCTCCTCCTGGGCATCCCCACCTCCCTTCCAGCTCCTGTCCCCAGCTGTGACAGCCCCTTACCTGTTGTGAAGTGTGGCTTGGCTGGCTGCTCCTGCACAGGCAGGGACAGAGTCTTGGAGGCTGTGTCCTGGGCAGGGAGGGAGATGGTGGCAGTGGCAGGAGATGACTGGGCCCTGGAGAGGGGCCTGTGCCCTGTGTGGATGGTGGGGACCATGGGGGAGTCAGCCAAGGGCTGTCGCTTGAGGAGCTGCTGCTGCACACGCTGGTAGGAGTCCCAGAGATAGGCCTGGGGGAGAGAGGGAGAGGTGAGCACAGCACCCAGAGCAAGGCACAGGGGTGATGAGAGCAGCAACACCCACCCTAGGGAAGCCCTGAACTGTGCACCCTCCCAGGGTCTGGATAGCACAGCCCTCTCCCTGCTGGGGGGCTGGGAGCAGGTTTGGAGGAGCTGGGACAGAGATGGTGCAGCATCTGCTGCTCTCTGCTGGCTCAGCCCCGCAGTGCTGGGCAGGGCTGGGTGAGCCAGGAGGAGAGGGTGTCACTGCTGCAAGGTGAAGCCACCATGCCCAGCCTTGGTGACACCAGTGACAGGGCTGCAAAGTGCTGGAGGAGGGAACAGCCGTGGTGCCTGTGTCCTTACCCACCCAGCACCCCTTTTTGGAGGTGGCTCCCAGGGGCTGATCTGAATCCTCCCAGGCTCCAGGTGCTCCCAGCTCTGCTGGCTTTGTGCAAAGCCTCACATGGGTGACACCAAAGGATGGAGAACTGCTCTGCATGGCAGGGATCTCTGCATGCTGCCTGCACAGGACTAGTGCTCAAAGCACCTCAGCTCCAAGTGGGGAGAGAGATGAAGCTCCACCTCTTCCAGCCCACTCCCAAGCCAGCTATGAAGGCTTCAACCCACCCCAAAAGCTCCACACAGCTAGAGACAGCCACTAAAGCCACCATCCCCTCTCCCCACAGGCTCCTGGCACCCAGTGGGGAACCAACCACTTCAGGTGGGCAGCCCAGACCCCTCCCCACAGCTCTCCCAGCCCCACCAGCCCTCACGTACCTGCTGTAGGACAAACTCCTCATGAGGCTGCATCATCTTCTGCGTCCTCTCAGGCTCCTTCAGGCTGCTCCCTGGCCGTGGGGGCTCCACACGTGCCCTTGTTGAGTCACTGCTCTCAGCCCCAGGCTCTGGGACCGAGCCCTCAGCCTCCATGTCCTCTGAGGAGGGGATCTGGCGCAGCCGGGGCTTCTCGCTGGATTTAGCCATTCTCTGCAGCCAGAGGGGCCAGGGGGTGAGAAGGATGGAATGAGAAGAGCCAGGAAATGAAAACCTGGCTCCAAACATGCTGTGAGAAGCAGAACTTGGGGTTCTTCAGCAATGGGCAGGCTCCAGCATCACTGTCTAGGCATGGGGAGCACTCATCTCCAAGGATCAGGGGTGTACTTAGGGATCTGGTTTAACACAGGATGGGAATGGTTGGACTTGATGGTCTTAAAGGGCTTTTCCAACCTGGTGATTCTGTGAATGAGCACAGAGCTCAGGCAGGCAACCACCCAGACCAAAAGGAGGTGGTGGGTGGCAGGGTGGGAGCACAGTGGATGTGGGAGCTAAGGATGCTGAGCACTACCCTCAGCTTGCTGCTACAGGTTTGGGCAAGGCAGTTTCTTGCACCCCTTGACCCTGGAGATGGGGGGCTGGCTGCTCAGGAGGAAGGGGTGCCATCCTGCACCCTTCTAGCACCTGCCTCCCATCACCTCCTGCACACCCAGGCTGGGTCTCCCCAACTCACCTTGCCCAGGTGTGTCTGCTGCTTGAGCCTCTCCAGGAACTGGGCGTGATGCTGCTGGTACACCAGTTGCTGCTGGATGGCTTTGGGGTTCTGGGGCAGGGGCTCTGAGCGGGTCCTGCCCAGTGGTTTGTGGTGGCCGGGGAGCGACAGGCGCTCTGCAGAGATGAGTGAGGGGTTGAAGGAGAAGGGGACCGTTCCCAGACCTGGCACTGCAGGGGAGACCAAGGAGAGGTGAGGAGAGGTGGGGGGCACTGTCTGCTGGGCAGATGCTACAGCCTGTGGAGCTGGGCATGGCAATGCACATGCAGACTATCACCAGCCAGCCCTAAAAATGCCAGTGACCCAGCCCAGGAGCCCAGTGTCTGGTAGGTGAGGATGGATGGATGGGTGGTATCTTCATGGCTCCCCTCCTCCTGTCCCCATCACACAACCCACAGGGGTCTGGCTGACCTCAATGGCTTCATCCACCCCTTCAAGCTTCATCCTCAATGGGAGAAGCTTCTTTCACTGCCTGTATCAGGAACAGGCACAGAGGAGCCAGTTCTCCTCCTGGTGCAGTCAGAGAGCATCACCTGGCAGGGGGCTGGGGGGAATAGGGTGGCTAGAGCCAAGGGGTCTGAGCTGCCCTGCTCAGTGCAGGGTCTGTGGGGAAAGCTGCTGGTGCAAGTGCCTAGGAAGAGACAGGAGAGACCCTGGCAGGGCAGGGGGCTGCCTGAGGGAAGAGCCAAAGCTACATCTCTCTCTGCATTGTTGAGCTCAGGGTGTGCACACTCCTGGTTTCATCCACAGCAAGGACATGCTGGCTGGTACCAGGAGCAACATCTCCCACTCCCTTGACCCCAGCTCACAGCAGAGTAATGGAAAAATCAAGTCCACTGGGCTTTTCCCAGCACCCCAAAAAGCCTGCCTGCCCTCTGTGGGGCTCCACACTGAGCCCTGCCAGTGCTGACACCGCTCAGTGCCTGTCACCATGCTCAACCCTTACCTGCCACCAGTGGAGCGTGGGTGACCGAGGGCTCGAGGATGATGACGGGCTGGAGCCGAGGGGATAAAGGGCTCCCAGCCTCGTGCTGCTCCAAGCCAGCTGGTAGGAACATGGGGGAGTGTGTGCCTGTGAGGACAGGTCCGTTCAGCACGGGCACCCTGTGTGCCAGGCCGGAGAGCTGGCGACGCTCTGCCTCTCCCTGCAGAGAGGAGGAGGGCTGGGTTAGCCACAGGGAAGGGATGGAGAGGAGGGGGGTGTATCCTCACTGCACCCATCACTGGCAGCACCTCGGAATGCTCAGAGCCAGCACACCCTTGGCATCACCCCAAACCCAAGGGAAAGGGTTTTCCCTGCACCCACAGGGACCCTCTGCCCCAGTTCTGGGGCTCCCTACAAGCTGGCTACCTACCCTGGCGCTAGTGGTAGCCGGCAATCCCAGCGTGATGGCTGGAAGGGAGGCTGCACTCTGCAGGGCAAACTGGGCCAGGGAGCTCTCCTGCATCATCAGGCGCTGGGCCAGGGGTGTCTGCACCAAACACACAACTCATTAGTCTGCTGCTCTGGTGGAGCTCAGCGTGGGACAGGGAGGGTGGCTGAGCTCCAGCTGCCTGGGGTGGGGGGGAATGCCTGGAGCAAGGGGCACTGGGGACCTGTGGGGGACAGGAGAGACCCTAGGAGATGAGAAAGGCACGCTGAGGAGGAGGGCAGTGCTTCAGGAGCAGCGCTGGGCTGGGCAGAAGGTCCCAACCATGCAGGGGGAGCAGGGCCAAGGGCAGTGGGGCTCTGGGCTGGGGTCCCTGGGTAGGGGGGGAAGCTACCTTCACCTGAGTCTAGGATGGGAGTGTGGGCACCCAACCCCACGAGGCCTCTGGCTGTGGGGCTGAACTCACCTCGTGGGCCATGCTGGAGGCAGCAGGGAGAGCTCCGTGCTCAGCGGGGAGGCTGTCGTTGGGAGAGCTGCAGCCAGACACAGGGGTGCTGCTACTGCTCGGGGAGGAGTCTGCTCAGGGGAGAGAGAGGGTGGAGATGGGCATGAGCACCCAGAGAGGGGTTCACACCCCCAGTCCCAGCCCTTCACAGCACCCCCTCCTCCCTCTAACAGCTGCCCCTCGCTCTGCAAGGGCTGAGTCTCCTTTGGGCAGAGCAGAGATGGAGGAATCCTGACCAGCTGTGTGTGCTCAGGACCTCAAACCCTTCCAGGTCCCTGTCTGGGACAGGGGTGCAGCTGCAGCAACATCCTCTCCTGCCTCATCCATCCCTGCCCCATCGTGGCAGAGAGCTCCTTGAGTGGGCCATTCCCCAAGGAGGAGGAGGAGGGTACCCACACCGATGTCATGCAGGATCCTGGGCAGACCATAGCTGCTCCAGCCTGGCCCCAAACTCTCTCCAAACCCCTGAGGTATCACCACCCAGGCACAGGCCTCACCCATGGCCTCAGGTGGCCGCCTCTTCAGCGAAGGGGGAGCGCTCTCCTTCCGTGTCAGGGGGTTCTTGCGCCGGTCGAGGCACTTCCTGGGCTTGCAACGCACCTTCAGGTTGGGCTCAGATGCTGTGGGCACCCAGGACAGTTAATCCCAGCCCCACCACTGATGGAGATGAAGCTGGACTGGCTTTGTGAGGCCAGGTCACCTCGCTTCTCCACTCCAGCTAGCCCCTGGGTACCACGGTGGGAGGGAGGTCGTGTTGTCCCCAAGGTCTTACCTGTCTTCCGCAGTGGGAAATGCTCTGGGGGGTCAAGAGAAGTGCTGGGGACAGGGGACAGGAAGGTGCTGAGCACAGGAGGGGAAGGGCCCTCAGGATCCAGAGGCTCCAGAGACCTATGGGGAGAAGGCACTTTGTAAGAGACCTTTGCCAGCTGGCAGCCACGTGCCACCCAGGTGACACCAAGCGCAAGGGTGGCCCACGGGGCAGCACCTTTCCTGGGCTCACATTAAGCTCTTCTGCCAGTGGCCAAAAAGCCTTGTCCTGCTCAGCACCCACAGAAGGGGCCCAGCTGCTGGTTTTGCCTTGTCTTGGGACACAAGACCTGACACCTGACAGTAGTTTTTTGGGTCAGTGGTGGGACAAGCCATCAAAGTCTTGGAGGAAAAGAAGGTGGGAGCTTCACCCACCTCCTGCAAGCACTGACCAAGCTAACTCACCCAACAGATGTCAGCTAAACAGTGTCTCTAAAGCAGAAGATAACAACAAGACCTTGCCCAAGACAAACATCCACCTTCTGTGGGTCCTGAGCAGGTGTCCTGCCTGAGGCAGGCCAGAAGATGCTCTTGCTTTACCTGTATGGCATGGCTGAGGGGTTGGGGTTGCTGGTCCTCTCCAAAGCTGCCTGTTGCTTCTTCAGGATGACCTCAGCCAGCTTCTGCTTCACCACTGTGCTGGCCACAGCACCTGCAGGAAGATCAGCAGTGACCTTTAAAGGGTCCCTGTAGCCACAAGTTATGCTGGGATGGCTGGAGATGCCCTATGGGTTCATGGGCACTGAGAAAACCCTGTGGAGATGCTTGTTCTCAGGTCAAGGTTGGCTCAGGGAGAGAAAGGCCACAGGAGTTTCCTGGATGGTCAGGGAAGCATCCCTGTCCCACTTCACCCTCTCCCAGGTCATCCCAGGAGCCTGATCTCCCTGTGTGCCCCTTGCTGAGCATCAGGAGTGTGTGCCTGCTTCATCTGAGCCTGAGAGTGCAGGTCTAAGCTGATCCCCCCTGAGAGGGGATCTGATCAATGGGGATCAATATCTGCAGGGTGGGACACAGGGGGACATGGGCAGCCTCTGCTCAGTGTCTGTGGGGACAGGACAAGGGGCGATGGGCTCAAGTTGGAGCACAGGGAGTTCCACCCCAATGTGGGGAAGAACTTCTTCCCAGTGAGGGTGAGGGAGCCCTGGGACAGGCTGCCCAGGGGGTGTGGAGTCTCCTTCTCTGGAGAGATTCCAGCCCCATCTGGACACCAACCTGTCCTGGGGACCCTGCTTTGGTGGGGGGTTGGAATTGATGGGCTCTGGGGGTTCCTTCCAACCCCTCCAACCCTGTGAGTCTGTGATTCTATATCACAATCCCAACCAGAGCTCAGGCTGGGTGGACAGATGGACTCACAGACACTGGGGTGGGAGCAGAGCATCCGACTGGGGCTGATGCCTGAAGGTCTGAGCATCCTCCAGCTCCCAGCACGGTCCCTGCCCAGCTCCCTGCAGCCACTGGCACTAGATGGCGCAGGCAGATCGCAGCCTGGTGGTGGTGGGGACGACCCACCAACCTCTCCCAACTGCCCTGGGTGCTCCAGCCCGGGCTGTGCAAGCTCCAGAGGTGAATTCACTGCCCAGGGGAAGTCACAAGCAGTTCGGGCAGCACCGCTGGGGTGGCTGTAGGGCAGGACACAAGGAGAGCACAGAGACCTACTGTGCCCATGATCGGGTGGCATCGCTGGGAAGGACGTGATGGACAAACACCACAGGCAGCTGGGGACAAATAAATCTCTTGCCAGGTGCTGAGTGCAAGGTGCTGGCACTGCTGGCTGCTGCTCAGAAGCACCAGGCTTCCCCAGGGACACCGAGCTGATCCCTTGGCCCTAGGCAGGCAGGGAGCAGGGCTCCACTTGAGGCACAGGACAGAGATGCTCAGTCCCAAGTCCTGCACCTTTAGAATCACAGAAACATAGAATCCCAGCCTGGGCTGGGTTGGGAGGGACCCCAAGGGTCACAGAGCTCCAACCCCCTGCCACAGGCAGGGCCACCAACCTCCAGGCCTGGAGCTACACAAGGTTGCCCAGGGCCACAGCCAACCTGGCCTTGGACACCCCCAGGGATGGGGCACCCACCCCCTCTCTGGGCAGCCTGTTCCAGCCTCTCACCACTCTCTCTGCACAGAACTTCCCCCCAGTCTCTCCTCTCCCCCTTCCATCCTCCAGCTTCACTCCAGCCCCCTTGTCCTGCCAGTCTCTGCCCTTGAACAAGCCGATTCCCCTCCTGTTCCTCTGCTCCCTTCAGGGACTGGAAGGCTGCAATGAGGTCCCCCCACAGCCTTCTCCTCTCCAGGCTGACCCAGCCCAGCTCCCTCAGCCTCTCTCCATAGGAGGAGAAGGAGAGAAGGCAGCACTTGGGCTGCATAAGGGCAGAACCACCCTCTGAGCTCCCTTTAAATCCACTCTCATCCCCCACCCTGAGTCCAGCATCCCCTTTTTGGGGCTGTGGCTCCTCAGGCAGCCCTGTGGTGCCCGGTGCCAGGTGCTGCTGGCACAAGGAGGCTCTTACTTCGTTTGCTCTTGTCCTTGTTGAGGATCTGGCGCAGCTCCTGCTCCTGTTGCCCAGGCTCAGCTTCACGGTGTGGGGACTCCATGGTGACCTGCAAGAGGAGAGTCACATCAGCACCTCACCCAACACAGACCAAAGCCCCCTTCTCCCTGCTCCCCAAGCCCAAGACATGATGACAGGGTGATGGAGCCCATCTCAACCAGGCTGTTACGTCACTCTTGGGAACCTGATGGGCAGCCCTGGCTGACAAGAGCATGTTAAGTTGTTTCCTCACAGAGAACCAGATGCATCTTCATCTCCAGAGACGCTCTCCCCAGGGACATTTTAACATCAAACCACCCTGTTTCAACTTGCTGCCTTTCATGGTGTTGTGACATATCTGTAGCTGGGACATGTCACAATACAACCAGGAATAAACTCCATGGTTGATTAAAAAGAGGGGAAAAAGGAAGAAAACACCTCTATGGTGGCAGCAGGAGCATCTCCTTCTGTGTGGACCAAGCTGGTGCTCAGCCTCAAAAAAGCCTTGCTGTGATTCCCCCAGGGCTTCCAGACAAGGTTACTGGGACCAGTGAGCCTGTGCCAGCCCCTGAGAGCTGGGCAGAGCACATGGGATGTGAGGGAAGAGGATGAGGGGGTACATTGGTGTCTTCCCAATGGGGGTGATGGAGCAGATGGAGGTTCCAAGGAGGATGAGCAGCCACAGGACAGATGTGCCATGAGGGAAATCCCAACTAAGCTGATTCCCACTGTAAGCACTGAGGCTGGGACAGGCCAGGATGGGGGGAATCTCTGTGCTCCAACTCCCTGGACATGGTCCCCCTCAACCCACCCTCCTTCCAAAGCCACCTTGCTCTCAGCTGGGGTCTCTGAGGCTGGGACAGACCAGGATGGGGGAATCTCTGTGCCCCAACTCCCTGGACATGGTCCCCCTCAACCCACCCTCCTTCCAAAGCCCACCTTGCTCTCAGCTGGGGTCTCTGAGGCTGGGACAGACCAGGATGGGGGAATCTCTGTGCCCCAACTCCCTGGACATGGTCCCACTCAACCCACCCTCCTTCCAAAGCCCACCTTGCTCTCAGCTGGGGTCTCCAGAGGAACCCTCCAAGCTCAACCCTGCTGTGACAAGCCTGGCAGGCCAGGCTGTGCAGGGGCAGGGGGTTGTTATTCCGGGTGATGCTGAGGAATTTCAGCAGAGGCTTCCCAGAAAAGCAAACTAAGCTTGTAAAGTGAGTAAGCTGTGCCTCTGGGGCAGGGGAAGAGCAGTGGCCAAGCGGAGTGGCGGATCACAGACACCAGGCATCCTGTCCAGTCGCTCTGGCTCCTCGCTCAGCACACATGGTATGTGGCTTGAAAGCATTTTCCCTGCCTCACACATCCCAGGAGGCCCCAACCCTCCTGCTGGCCTTGGCAGGATGGAGGTTTGGCCTGAAAGTAAGACATGAACAACCCCCCCCGCTCCTCCTGCCCCCCTCCCCCCAAGCTGACTCCCTAACCGGCCTCCTTGCGTCAGAGAGGTCTCCAGGCTGGTTCACAAGCACTACAGACTCTCTCCAGCTCAGGGGGAGGAAGGAATTCACCCAGGAAGGTTCTTTAGCCATTGGGATTTCCAGCTTCTTCCTCTCAATCCCTGCCAGAGACGGGAGCTTGGGTGAAGCCAGCCCTGAGGCAGGGCACTGCTGGCAGACACACGCTCACAGCACCATGAGCTACGTGCTCCAGGGGCAAAATGAATTCAATCCTCACCCAGGTAGTACCAAAAATGGGTGCAGGTCTGTCCCTACCCACCCCCCCCAAGGGTGCCCATACCCTCACGTGCTGGTGGGCGAGCTGCTCCACTTGCTGCTGGTGCAGGCTGGCGAGGAAGAGCTGGTGCTGGAGCTGCTGGGTGTGCTTCAGGGCCAGCAAGGTGGTGTCAGAGCCGGGCTTGACCACACGCTGCCCGATCCGCAGGTCCATGGGGACGGTCTGGGGCACCCGTGGGGAGGTGCACGGGTTCACAGCAGCTGTTGAGACACAAAACAGGGGCACAGCTCAGTCCTGTCCTGCTTAGACCAGCCCTGTTTGGTAGGGAAAGCATCAGGATGGGGCTTGATGCACAGGAGGATGCTCTGTCATTGAGAAGGGCTTTGCCACACACCATTGGAGAGGGGTCAGAGGAGACACAAAGATGCTCAGAGGGCTGGAGCAGCTCCTCTATGGAGAGAGGCTGAGGGAGCTGGGCTGGGTCAGCCTGGAGAAGAGAAGATTGGGGTGGGGGGCACCTTATAGTCCCTTCCCATCCCTGAAGGGAGCAGAGGAACAGGAGGGGAATCAGCTTGTTCAAGGGCAGAGACTGGCAGGACAAGGGGGCTGGAGTGAAGCTGGAGGAGGGAAGGGGGAGAGGAGAGACTGGGGGGAAGTTCTGTACAGAGAGAGTGGTGAGGGGCTGGAAGGGGCTGCCCAGACAGGGGGTGGGTGCCCCATCCCTGGGGGTGTTCAAGGCCAGGTTGGATGGGGCCCTGGGCAACCTTGTGTAGCTCCAGGCCTGGAGGTTGGTGGCCCTGCCTGTGGCAGGGGGTTGGAGCTCTGTGACCCTTGGGGTCCCTTCCAACCCATGCCATTCTATGATTCTATAATCTACCTCCTGGAAAAGCCTCTTCCCCATTCCCTGGGCAAAAGAATCCCATGACTTACACGCCTTTGGAGTATCTCCATGTGCTGCAGACACCCCCCACCCCAAGATACTACAGCTGAGAATCACTTTGCACTTACAGACACTCCCACCCTCCCCAGGCAGTGAATCCCCCATCCCCTTGGGGAACACCTAAAACAGTCCCAGTTACCCAGAGCATCAGGGCACCCACTGCAGCAGGGGATTTTCACCCAGCTAAAGCTCTGCTTAATTTATCCTTGCACGTGCTGCAGAGCAGAGCTGAGCCACCTCCAGCTGTGCCAGGCAGAACAGCCACCCAGCCATGGGGTGCTCACAGCTCTGAGGGGTGGGGGGATGCTCCAAAGAGCCCAGGCACAAAAGGGATGAGCAGACATAGCCCCAGGTGAAGCCCAGTGGGTTCATGGCATCTTGCTTGGGATGCAGCTGGGCACAAGGGAACTGTGGCCACCACAGCATCAGGCTTTGCCATGGGTGTTGTAGTACTGGGGATGCTGGAAAGGGGCAGGTGGGTAGGGAATTCAGCCTGAAGAGACACTGCAAAGGGGGGGGGATGCTCTTGCAGGACACAGCACCAAGGCTGAATTGTTTTCCAGAGCATAAAGAAGTTGCCAAACAATGAACACAGACGTTATTTTATAGGCAGGGAGCCACACCCTGGGCTGGTCAAACCTCAGCCTCAACGGCAGCGGCAGCGGGGAGCCCTGTGTGATGGCTGCAACACCCCAGGAACAATCTCTGCAGGTTCCCATCCCACACTGCAGCCTTTGCACAGCTCTTCCAGGGGGAAAAATACCTGGCAAACTCCTGGCCTGTGCATCCCTGCAAGGGGATGAGCATGAGTGAGTCCACCCAAGGAGGGCACGGGGATGGTTGGTACCCAAGGGTGCACGTTGGGGTAGGTGATGGGGTGCACAGCCCTGCTGAAATGGGGCTGGATTTGAACTTTCCAGTGTGGGACAGGCAGGAAAAGACCCTCTGGTTGAGGGCAAATGCTTCTCTCTTCTCCAGGGCAGAACTGCCCCTGACCTCAGCCCATGTTAAGGAAGGAGGTGATGCTCCCAGGACTCCCCATCGCAGCTTTACCCTGTTCCCTCTCCATCTCCTGGGATTTAATTGCTGTTCCCTCCCATAACCAGCATGATACAGGTGGAGGAAGGGTAACAGCTCCAACCTGAGAGCTGCTGAGCTCCTCTGCCCTGGTCTCACCAAGGCCTCAGGGCTGGACACGGTGTGATGCCCCGTGATGGGCAGGATGGGAAGGATCCACATGCCCCATGATGGGCAGGATCCACAGCCCCCTCTGAGGATCAGGGCGGGCAGGCAAGTTCTAGCTGCATTTTTAGGAGGAAACAAGACTCCAAGTGAAGTTATCCCAAGCAAGGACACCCTGAGTCTTCCCTCAGTGTGCCCAAGGCTTGCAAGAAGCCTGAAAGGGTCCCCAAAAGGCCAACATCCTCCATGGGGGTGACGATTCGTCCCAGCACTACCTGGGAGGCTGCAGCATGTGGTTCCACCTCCCTGCCAGCACCAGCACCCTGGGAGGCTGTCCCTGCCTGCTGCTCCAGGAACCTCCCAGCCTCAGCTATCCCCAGAGGGCCTTGGATCTCCCTGAACATCAGTGATCTTGAAGGATGTGAGCGATAAGCTGGGCTGTCACCTCCTCCTGCTCAGCTCAGATGCGTCCCCACCTCCCAGTGAGGAGGAGGAAGATGCCAAGGGAGGAGGAGGATGCCAGATGGATGGTCCCTCAGGGATGCTCAGCAAGAGGAAGGCTGGAGGGAGGTAGAGGCATGGTGCTACCCCATGTGCCGGGCCCCTGGCAGCCAGACAAGGACAGACTGTAACCAGCAGGATGGGAAATGGGGACTTCAGGGAGAGCTCCCAGCCCAGCCAAACCCCCTCCACGTGACACTGGCTATCTGCTCAGCCACCCCTCTGTCCCCTCCAGCCACATGTCACCACTCAGCTCAGTACCACCAAGGGACAGGTGCTGGGGGACCAAGTGGGAAACGTTGCTGGAGGACCAGGACCACCAGGCTTAGCTGTGAAACACTGAGAAGGTCTGTTGATGCACAGAAGCATCGTTCAGAGGAGGAAAGCAGGAGGGTGAGGAGGAAGAGACCAGTCCACCCAGCAACAGCCCCCATCCTCAGAGCCAACAGAGCTGTCCCAGCCTCCCTGGGCTTGGGATGCTCCAAACACTCAAGAGGAGCTGCCACTGGAGCAATCTTGTTCTCCCCTCCCCATCAGCAGCACCCTCAAGCCTGATGCTGCCCCTCCAGCACTTCCCAGGGGCCAAAAAGGGGTGAGAAGGTCTTAGGGGTGACCACAGGCACGGGACAGAGACCTCCAGGGATGGAGGGGGAGACACGGGCAGCCCACAGAGCCGAGGGGGAAGGCGCTGGCGGGGTCTCTGGGAATCTCTCTCCCTCATTTGTTTTAGTCCTTTTTTAAAAGCAAACTCTGAAAGGGTGGAAGAGGAGAAGTGGGAGGGAACGTGTGTGCTGGGGGAGAGGGAGGACGGGGCCGGCCAGCAGCCAGCAGCCAGAAAAACAACTCCTCACCGCTCGCCCAGAGCCAGGAAAAAGCCTGTCGAGCATCCCCACAGCCAAGAAGCACCAGAGCCAGGGAGAGTGGCTGTGAGCAGAGCCTGTGTCCCAGCACAGCACCCCCCACCCAGCTCCCCACATCCACGGCACAGGGAGCACCCTGCTCAGCTGGGGCTGCTTGGGGAGCGGGGTAGAGGGGAGGGTGGGATGGAGACACGGCAGTGAGGGAGCAGGGGCTGGCCTGATGTGCCCCAGGGTGTCCCAGCCTGTGCAGAGCCCTGATGTTATGGGCTGAAGTCACCCAGCTCAGGGCAGTTTTCCAGAGCTTGGGAACATGACGCGTTACGTGCCGAGTGCCAGGGATGGGATGAGGAGCAGCCAGGAGCAGCGATGCTGGAACCCCCCAGCCATCAGCACCTGCACACTGCAGCTCCCCAGGGATGCTCTGCATCCCCCCCTCCTGCTCCAGCCAGGGTTCCAGAAGCTCAGGACCCCTTTGCAAAGCCCTTCCTGCCCTGAGAGCCGTTTGTTTCAGCCGTGACCTCCCGTTGCAGCTTGAATTCATTTGGGGTTTCATGCCGGGACCTCGGCCAAGAGTTACAGTAAACAACTCCCCTCCCCGGCAGCCTCCGCTGCTCACACGCTTCAGGGGGCAGGAAGCCAGGCAAGCAGCTCCTCCTCTTCCCCCCTGCCTGAGGAAGGCCAAAAACACAGCTCCTGGGGATCCTACCCCCTTCCCAACCCAGCCTGGGTCCTGCTGGTTCCTAGGAGACCCTCCGATGTCACCAGCACCGCAACGGGATGGGATGGGGATGCGTGGGATGGGGATGCATGGGATGGGATGGGGACATGTGGGATGGGGATGCATGGGATGGGGATGGGGATGCATGGTATGGGGACACGTGGGATGGGGATGCATGGGATGGGGACACGTGGGATGGGGATGCATGGGATGGGGACGCATGGGATGGGGACACGTGGGATGGGGATGCATGGGATGAGGATGCATGGGATGAGGATGCATGGGATGGGGATGCATGGGATGGGATGGGGATGCATGGGATGGGGATGCATGGGATGGGATGGGGACACGTGGGATGGAGATACATGGGATGGGGATGCATGGGATGGGATGGGGATGCATGGGATGGGGATGGGGATGCGTGGGATGGGGATGCATGGGATGGGATGGGGATGCATGGGATGGGGATGCATGGGATGGGATGGGGATGCGTGGGATGGGGATGCATGGGATGGGGATGCATGGGATGGGATGGGGATGCATGGGATGGGATGGGGACACATGGGATGGGATGGGGACATGTGGGATGGGATGGGGACATGTGGGATGGGGATGCATGGGATGGGGATGCATGGGATGGGATGGGGACGCATGGGATGGGGATGCGTGGGATGGGACGGGGACACGTGGGATGGGGATGCATGGGATGGGGACATGTGGGATGGGATGGGGACACGTGGGACGGGACAGGGATGCTCTCCTGCCTCCACACAGTCTCAGGAGAGCCCAAATCCATCATCCGTCCCCTCCCCACCCACAGGGCCAGGAGCGGAGCTGAGCGCCGGGAGAAGCCAACTGGGAGCACCCACCCAAGGGGAGAGGCGGAAGGTTTCTGGAGCGGGCTCCTCTCCCAGCTCCATGTCCAGCTGCCAACATTTTTTTGCTACATTATTTTTAGTTCCCAAGAACATTCGCACGGGAAGGTCGGTGCTGGTGGCAAACTTGTCTTCACCCGAGCGCTGGGGCTGGGTGGGGGGTGCTCAGCACCCACCACAGCACCAGCACCAGGGTTGGCATCACTGTTAAACCACAGCAAAACCCAGCCTCCTCCCTCCCATCCTCTCCCTGCTTCTGCTGAATTAATCAGTAATTACAAAGCAGCTCCAAACCACCCAGGGGGAATTCGGGGTGCAAAGTGAGGCAGCATCACCCCCTCTTCTCCCAGCTGGGGGGGTGATGGGAGCAGCGGGGCATCGCTTGCTGCCTCATCCCTGCTCAGCCCAGCAATGAAGCAGAAGCACTGTGGCCATCACCCTAGCACCCAGGGCTTGTTTTTCTGGGTCACCTTGTGCAGCCAGGTCAGCGGGAGGAAAACACCCAGCAGCAGGCTGGGGAGGAAACTGAGGCAAACCACACCACGGTCCCAGCACGCAGAGCCCATTGCCTGGGGGGGCTGTGGAACCCATTGCACAAACCACTCTGCACCTGGGCAGGTAAAAGCTGTGGAGGCTCCACCTTTCCTTTGTGGGAAGGGGGATATTGCAACACAGTGAGAGGAGCTCCAAGGTGAGGTTCTACCTGGTGCAGCCTGGGAAAGGCTTCAGTGGTACCGGTGTGAACGTGAGCGCTGTGCTCCGCAGCCCAGCACTGGTTACCAGCATTTTCCAGGCACTGGGATAAGAGCTGAGGGCCTGTGTGGAGTGAGATGGGCTCCCTGTGGGCACAAAGAGTCCAGGATTTCTCAGGCTCCTGCAAAGCCTGAGTGAAATGGGGTGAAATCCCACAGTAGTGAGTCCCCCACCCTGGGGCTGGCGGTGTCAACCCAGCGCTCAAAATCACCCAGTCACGCTGCTGCGCCCAGACAGACAGACAGACAGACACTCTCCCCAGGAAAGCAGCAAAGAAATCTTTTGCTTTGGCATTTCCTGGTTGGGTGAGTTTTTTTCCCCCCTCTTTTAAAGAGATCAGCCCTCAGCAAAGAGCTCTGCTTATATAAGAAGGGAAAACAAAGCAAACCAACCCCAGCAGGCAGATGATTCCGGATGCCTTCCCGTGCATCCCTGCCTTCCATCAGCACCAGCACTGCCACAGCACCCAAAGAGGTTAAAGGGAGGTTGGTTTAATATTTTGGGGGGGGGTTTCTTTTCTTTTGGAGAGCCGTTTCCCATCTTATGCTGATGAGCTGGGAAGGGGAGTTCAGAGTTCAGCTGGGTTGGAAGGCAGCGTGCGATGAAAAACATTCCTCCCTGAATAAAAGGCAAAGGTTCTTGTGCAGAGCAGCGCACGAGCGAGAGGAATTAGCTGGAGGGAGTTTGTTCAAATTAAAAACACTTCACTACGAAACCACACGAAAAGGGACTGTGTTGAAATAACATTGAGATCACAGAGCCAGGAGTCGGGAGGAATAGGAAACCCCGGAGTCAGGGTACCTCACATAACCTCACCCCTGGGGTGGACGCACTGAGACGCTGGGTTTAATTACAGGATTAAATGCTACGCTCCCCCCCCACCCCCACCCCCACCCTCAAAGGTGAGCAAAGAAATTCAATCACAAACCCAGCATCACCCCCAGTACCCCTGCCCAGCTACAGCAGGAGTGGGGACACAGCAGGGAAAGAGGGGACCCCGAGCTGCTACTCCACACCCCCCTCCATCCCCCCTACCTCCATCTGCTCGCATGTTCCCAAGGGGCTTCGTCGTGGCACCCCATGAAATGGGAATATTTGGGGCATTTTCCTTCTTCCTGGCTGTGCTGGGAGGTTGCTGGGGGAGCACAGGGGAGCTGCTGCACGGCTCTGGGGTAAGCAGCTCCGGGGAAAGCCCTGTGCTGCTGCAGCTGTCCCCGAGCGCAGAGGCCGTACGCAGCGTCCTGCATGAGCCATAAGAGAACAGATGATGCTCAGGGAAGATGTAATGTTTGGAGCAGTTGGGTGCCAAGTTCTGATAACTCTTTATGGAGCATGTTAACTGGGAGTTTCAAGGGCTTTATGAATTGGCCAGATGTGGGTGGATCCCTCTCCTCCCTACCAGGCAGCAAATTCCTGCTCCAAAACAAGAAGAGACCGATGCTTCTCTAACAAAAAAAAGCCCCCCAAGAGTTTTTCCAGAAGGGTAAAACTCTATTTTTCTACTCTGCTTCTCGCTTTCTTCTGCAGAAAAAGTTTCCAGAGCCTTTGTGAGACAGATGATGGTGATTAAAGTTTGGCAAAGCCGCATCACAAACCCCCCTCTCCACAACCAAAGCCACGCACCTGAAAAGCACCAGGACCACACATCCACCTGGGAGCAAAACAAGTCATCTCAGGATTTCAAGAAATATAAACCAAGGGAAAAAAAAAAAAAATACCCACACCCCATCCCATCTGAGCCTGCAAACAAGATCCACATCAGGCCTCGGGAAGCGGATCAGGGCGAGAGACTTCCCCTCATTACTCTCGCTGGTTATTTGTGGCTCGTGACCTTTGAGTCAGACATTTAATAGCCCTCCCTGGAATTTTCTCCCCACGAATGTGCGTAGTTATGTTTTGAAACTCATGGCTGCAGGACCCAAAGAATAAATAATCTCACAGTGAAAGTTTTTTCTACCTGGATCCACCCAAATTTTTAAGGTTCCGAGTTTCAAGCTGCATCCCCTGTACTGGTGGCACTGGTCAGATCCATCACCTCACAGGGATGAGGTTTGGAGGCTCTGAAGGGGTTTCAATCAGGCAAAATCTGAGCAAAATCTGAGCAAAACCCAGTTTTGAGTCTGAGAGTCAGAAGGATGGGTACTGAGCCACAGGAATAACCAGGCATGGGCAGGATGGGGTCAGGCAACATAGTTTGTACAAACAGCCACTCATCATCCCCAGAGAAGGCATCCCCAGCTCTTCCTCAGTCCCACCCCGATGTAGAGCACAGGCAGGTACGTGTACATGCACATCTAAAGCCAGTAAGGAAATAAAAAGCCTCTCACAGGCCACTTTGCAGAAGGAACAGGTCCCCAACGCCGTGCCATTTGCGTGTGGGCAGCACAAGGTGGGACTGGAGAGCTCATCTCCTGCAACCACAGCCAGGACGTGGGACTGGAGGGACAGAGCAAGTGGGCTCCATCCCCGCCACAGCGCTTGGCAGAGCTGGAAACCTCTGGCAATCATTTCCTGCCAGCAGTTGCATCCTCCCACCCCCACCGGCTGTAAAGTCCATCCCAAATAGCAGCAACAGGCCCTCAGGGGAGGATGCTGGGAGGAGGAGTGCAAGGTATCCCCAGGAAACCTCACAACAACTGCCATTTCCTCCGAAACAGAGGGAGATTCATCACCAAAGGGCTCTGGAAGGAAAGCTGAGGCTGCCTGGCAGCACCTCACACTCCCCACAGCAGCGTAGGCAGCGCCTGTCCATGGAAACTCCCAGGATTCAGGAAAAGCCCTCCACTCCCAGCTGCCAAACATCCCCTGTGGTGCAGCACAGCCTGTTTGATCCCTTCCCCTCTGACCACCCTCACCTGGTCACACAGCCCGGCTGGGGTCAGCTCTGGAGCCCCTGGGATGGGTCGGTGCAGCCCCACACACGGTGCTAGTCCCAAGTCAGACAATGGAGAGGTGGCACCGATCCTCCTGGTCCTCCAGCAAAGCCTTTCTCTGCAGCAGGCTGATGCTGAGCTCCACCACTCCTCCCACCCCACAAAGAGCCCACCAAGGGCTGTGGTGCATCCTCACCGCCTCGCGGGCAGCACGCTGAGAGCAGCCAGAGGGTTTGCAGCACGCTCCTCCTGGAAGCTTAAACGAGACCCACAGGCAAAGCCCAACTCAGACCAGCAGCAGCAGCTCCAGGGAAACAAGGATCCACACTCTGCCTGCTCCAGAGCAGCACGGTGTCCTCCAACAGCTCCATCTCCTCCCTCGACCAGGCTTCTCGATCCGGTTTAGAACCTCAGCATCATCACCACCCTCCACAGATCTCCTCTGGCACCGGTCTGGGCAAGATAAGCTCCCTGGGGTCCCGGTAGGTAGATGCCAAAGCTGCTCAGCAGCCCTGTGGATGCAGCCAGGGTGCTCCCGGGAAGGCAGCGAGCACCCTCTCAGTGCAGGATGCCTCCTCTTCCCGCGCCGGCTTTGATTACATCAGCACGAGAGGATGCAGCCTCCGTGCCAAGGGAAGCAGAGGAGAGATCAAACGATTATAGGAACCTCTCCTCAATTACCAGCCGTTTGCATAAGCAGAAGAGAGAGAGAGAAAGAGCTTTCCCAACCGGTTTGGACAGCACGCTGACAGGGCTCAGCAGCACCTCTGCCCTGCGCCACGCTGCTGCCAGGGGGCTGTTGCAGGAAGGGGTCCCTGCTGCTGTCACCCCGCCTCCAAAGCATGTTTGGGAGCATCTTGCTGCTAACATGGAGTAAAACCTCCATCAGGCTTGGCTCAGCCCTACAACCTGCTTGGCCTCACTGGGCTTGCCAAGAGGCACGGCTGCTGCATGGGGGCTACAGCAGTTGACCTTTGAGTTGCTGCACTAAACGCAGTGAGAGCCCAGCTTGACTCATAACCCCCCAGGGAATCGCTCAGGGCTCTGAAGAAGTGGTGTTGTGCTTGATCTGGAAGTGCCTGAGCTGCCACAATAGCCACTCTCAGCAAGGGACTACTGGAGGGGACTTGCACGTTAACTGGAGCCTCTCTCCGTGCTGCAGGGAAGGAAATCCCTCTGGAAAACGCTGGCTGGAGCCCAAGGCTGGGCTGCAAGGCAGGGCCAGTCATGAAAATAAAATAAATGGCAAATAAAGAAAGAGCTCAGGCTCAATTTAAGGCAGAGAGAGGGAGAAACACCAGCAGCAGCCTCAGCTCTCCTGGAAGAAGATGCATCCCGGGGAGAAGAGGCAGGGATGAAATTCCCTGTGCAGATCATAGAATCATAGAATGGTCTGAGTTGGAAGGGACCCCAAGGATCACAGAGCTCCAACCCCCCTGCCACAGGCAGGGACACCAACCTCAGGCCTGGAGCTACACAAGGTTGCCCAGGGCCCCATCCAACCTGGCCTTGAACACTTCCAGGCACGGGGCATCCACCCCCTCTCTGGGCAGCCTGTTCCAGCCCCTCACCACTCTTTCTGTAAAAAAACTTCCCTCTAATATCTAATCTAACCCTTCCTTCCTTTAGTTTTAATCCATTCCCCCTTGTCATTGTCTATCCTTTTAAAAAGTTGAATCCCCTCCTGCTTGTAAGCTCCCTTCAGGGACTGGAAGGCTGCAATGAGGTCGCCCCACACATCTACAGGCTGCCCAAGATCCATCAGCAAGGGCAAAGCTGAGCTCACCCCAAGCCTTACTCCTGTGTGTTTTAGCCAGGAGACACTTTGGGGAGCTCTCTGGGGAGACCCTGTGAGGCCTGGGGACCACCACTCGCCCTGTCTCTGCCTCCAGCCAGCGCTGGAGATCACCAGCATGCAGAGCAGACTCGGGTTGGAGGGTGAGAGCTATTTATGGCAGAGGAAGGAAGCTGCAGCGTTTTCAGCTTCCTGCACAAACACACTTCTGGTTATCCTTCGCTGTGGGGCTGTCTGGCATCTCCTCCCATACCTGGGTGCTCACAGAGAAGCTGGGAAAGCCCGGCCTTTGGCTCAAGGTTGGCATCTGCCTGGCTGGGAAAGGCACAGGCGTCAAATCCTTAATGTGGAAGAGGCTGAGACATGCCCCAGTCCAAGGAGCCCTCCTGCTGCACCATGGGGACACTGATGACAGCCACCCTGGGGTTAAATCTGGGTTAGGGCTGGGGCGTGCAAGAAGATGCTGGGAAGAGATCTGTGATGCTGAAGCCAGGGAATGCCACCTGGGCTGGAAAAGCCACAAGGAAGGGCACAGCCAAGGCATCAGATGGGGTTTCTGGGTCTCCCCAAGAGCCAGGGGTGAAGAAACACGAGGGGGACCTGGTTTCCTACATGCAGCTGGAGTCTGGCAGGGGAAAAGCACCAGCAAAGAGCCTTCAGAAGGGAGAAACCTGGGAGGAGGACAGAGGGAGGATGCAGGGAGGAGGACGCAGGCCGAGCTGACAGCTGCAGAACGCGGGTGCCCGGAGGCAGCCAAAGCGCCTGGAGGGGACGGAGGGTGCGGTGGGGTGTGTGCTCTGCACTCATGTAGCAACACTGCCCAGGGTGTTTAACCCAGAAAGCAGGGTTAATCCTGCCACTGAGCTGCTCAGGCATGGGGGGAAAAGGAAAATAAACAACCAAACCAGCCCCCAGTGAGCCCAGTGCAGCAGTGTTCACCTCAGGCACCGGTGCACGCATCAGGGATCTGAGCCCTCAGCACCTCTGGAGATCACACCTAGGATCAGCTCAGCCAAACCATGGCCCCAGCTGGAACCTCAAAACTCACATTAAGATCAAACGAGCCACAGTACCTGGCTGTGGAGCTGAACCGCCCCAGCTCTGGATAGAAGGATGCTCAAGGCACCTCTAATCACAGAATCCCAGCCTGGGCTGGGTTGGAAGGGACCCCAAGGGTCACAGAGCTCCAACCCCCTGCCACAGGCAGGGCCACCAACCTCCAGGCCTGGAGCTACACAAGGTTGCCCAGGGCCCCAGCCAACCTGGCCTTGAACACCCCCAGGGATGGGGCACCCACCCCCTCTCTGGGCAGCCCCTTCCAGCCTCTCCCCACTCTCTCTGCACAGAACTTCCCCCCAGTCTCTCCTCTCCCCCTTCCCTTCTCCAGCTTCACTCCAGCCCCCTTGTCCTGCCAGTCTCTGCCCTTGAACAAGCTGATTCCCCTCCTGTTCCTCTGCTCCCTTCAGGGACTGGGAGGCTGCAATGAGGTCCCCCCACAGCCTTCTCTTCTCCAGGCTGACCCAGCCCAGCTCCCTCAGCCTCTCTCCATAGGGGAGCTGCTCCTCATCACCCCTATGGCTCCTCTGACCCCTCTCCACCAGCCCCACATCTCCCTTGTACTGGGGACCCCAGCTCTGGCCACAAGACTCCAGCTGGGGCCTCAGGAGGTCAAACCCATCTTCCTACCACCCTCTGTAAGGCCTATCAGGGGCATCCCCCACCCACTTCGCACATCCCCCAGCGATGTCACAGTGTTCCCCTGAGTCCTTGGGGTCAACACACCCCACAGAGCTGAGCCCCAGGACGCTGGCTGGGCCCAGAGCGTCAGGAGAGCGGTAGCAGGACCAGGCCCGAGAGCGGCAGCGGGACCAGGCCCGAGAGCGGCAGCGGGACCAGGCCCGAGGGCGGCGGGCCCTCTCAGATCTCTCCTCACAGCAGTTGCAAAGCCAGGCGCGGCCCCACACCACACCCTCGCCGTTCTCACGGGCAAGTAGGAACCTTGGCAAAGCCTTGGGCTTGCTGGCAGCCAGCCCCATCAGCCTCGTTAAATGCAATTAAGCCCAAGTAGGTATTCCCCCCCTCCTCCTCCTTCCTCCCTTTCCTGACACACACCCCCCGCTTTGGGGGATATTGCTTTGAGACAAAACAAACAGGGAAGCTTTGCGTGGGCCCAGGCAGGTGGCTGGCACCCAGGTCCCACGCAGCAGCAGGTGGAAACGCTGAGGTCTTGGTCAGGGAAGCAAAAGCCATGGTGGAGCAGAGGCCAAACCACCTCACCAGCCCTTCTCTGGCTCCCACCCACCTCCCCTCGCTGCAGCAGCTGATGGAGACCGTAACAAAGCTCTGACCCAGCCTGCTGATGCTTCAAGGAATAAATTTACCCCAGTAATATTTGCCCCTAAAGTGATATTTTACTGCCTCAGCTCCTCCAGCATCGTTTCTAAGCTGGTTTACAGAGGAATTGCTATTCCTCTGCGCTCTGCACCCTCTGAGCATCCCTCTAAATCATATAAGGAGACAGCTGAAGTGCCTGGCTTCTCCTCCCTCCATGTTCCTTCTCCTCCCTGCCATATCCCAAAGCATGGACCAGAAAACATGGATCATCCCTGTTTTTCACTAACACAAAGAGGCGGCTCCAACAGCTGCCAAGTAATTGCTCCATCACCCTGGCACTGCCAGACACCTCCTGTGAGCAGTGAAATCCAGGAGATCCCAGTATTCCCAGCAGGTTGTGGAGGCTGGTCCCAACCTTGGGCTTCCTAGGAAAGGTGTGGTGGCTCCAAAGTGGGGTACAGAGGGTGACCCCAAGAATGGCACGTGATGGGTACAACACAGCAGGTGCTGTTTGAGGAGGGTGTCCTGGGGTGATCCCAGCTGAGCTGGGATCCAGTTCACTAAGAGATGGGCTTTTCCCAGTTTGGCAGCTACCAGGAAGTGACAATCAGCCCAGTAAAACTGGAAAAACTCTCCCTTTACAGTCAAACCCTGGGAGATGTGTCACAGAGGACTTTTCCTCCTCTGAACCATGGGAGAGGTGTGGTCATGGTGCTCTGACCGAGATCTTTGCTTCAAACGTTTGGGGTTCATGGTTAAAGGGATAGAGATGGAGCTAATTAAGACAATTTCCCATTTTAATTAATTCTGCTTTCACTTCCTGGCACGTGGGAGCTCGGCCTCCCCCAGCACAGTGAGGAGCCCTGGCTTTGCATGGCAAAAAAACACAGGAAGGGTTTTGCACTGATCCTCTGTCATCATCAGAGCCCTGCCCACAAGATGATGGCTTAAAAGCACCCCCCCACCAAAGAAGCCAGCACCCCCACTTCATTCTCCAACCTTCTCCATCATAAAGTGACCTTCCCCATCACCTCTCCCACCAGGCAACTTCTTCCAACGCTTTCAGAGGCACCTGAAACCACCCCTGAGGGACCCCAGGCTGCGTGTGGGTTACACTCACAGCCCCCCCATGACACCTCCACACCCTGACACGGCGCTCAGGGCGTTCAATAATCTGAGGATCCCACCTCACCTCCTCAAAATGCCTTACTTGGAGCTCCAGCACCTTCACACCAGCCTCACCCCGTGGCTGGGAATAAGGGATGCAGGGACAGCAGCATCCTCCCCAGCACCGCTGAGCGCCTTGAGGCCAGCCGTGCCTGCAGGTCCACGTCACCAAAGCACCTTCAGTGGAGCTCAGAGCCCTCACGCTGCCCTGGAGGCCGTGCAGGAGCAGGGACACAGGGTGAGATGCATCCCCACTGCCAAGCTGTGCAGAGGTGGGGAGATCTTGGGGATGTCTCGGGCCCCTTGACCTGGGCGGAGCGGGGAAAGTGCTTAGAAGAGCAGTTATTGTGCTCATTGCACAACTGGCAGCCAGCAAAACCCTCTCCCCTCCCCGCCCACCCCACATCCCTTTGAGGCAAAAAGGAAGAAGGCTGGAAACATCCTTCCTCTCCTCCGGACAATGCGATGGAAATAGCAAGGGAGGAGTTGTGGTGGAGGCAGCTTCGGCTCCCTGAGGATGCGATGCCCGGCCAGCGGCGAGGAGCCGCGCGTGGCTCCCGGCTTCCTGCCATTGTCCCAGCCAGGGGACAAACCTGGGATGGCAAAACCCAACCTGCCTCTTTGCTCTAAAGGACTGACCCTGGAACACAAACCTGCCGCCCTGTTTTGGGGGCAGAATCCCACCGTCACCTGGGATCCCCCAGTAAAACATCCAGGTCTCGGTTTGGATCCGAAATCCACTGTGATCCCTGTGCAGAGGGGATCCCTGCAGAGGGGCTGGGAACCAGGATCTCTGCAACAGGCACAAGCACCAGGGTAAGACAGACAGCTGAGCACGGTGGGATTTGCCACTCCAGGGATAAAAACCCCCCAACCAAACCAGCAAACAAACCAAACAGCAGAAGATACTTCCTCTGGACCCAGCCTGGAGGGTGAAACAAAGTCCCCAGGGAGCAAGTTCCACCCTATATTCCTATTTTCTGCTCCAAATGGGAGGTGCATGGCTTCACGCTGCTCCAGCACGCACGTCAGCAGCCAGAAAACCCTGTGAGGACCGACACAAGGTCCTGCTGATGGCAGCATGAGCAGAGGAAGGGGGGCAGAACCACTCCAGGGTGTGAATTGGTCCCCAAAGTTGGGGGGGTGATTCAAGCTGGTGCCAGTTTTGTTATTCTCCTTCTGTTTCAGAGGGCTTTGCACGTTGGTGTTTGTATCTCTTTTTCCCAATGAAGGTGGGGACAGAAACTGCCTTGATTTTAAAAAATAATCATTTATATCTATCTATATATATCTATCTATCTATCTATCTATAGACCTATCTATATAGATATAGATGTCTATCTATATCTATATAATCTATCTATATCTATATATATAATCTATCTATCTATATAGATATCTATCTATATCTATCTCTATCTCTTTATATCCTTGGAAGGGACCCATATATATCTATTTATCTATCTATATAGATATCTATCTATCTATATATCTATATCTATATAGATATCTATCTATATATCTATATCTAGATAGATAGATATCTATAGATAGATAGATATCTATCTATCTATAGATAGATATCTATATAGATAGATATATATATAGATCTCTATATATAGATATCTATCTATATATCTATATCTAGATAGATAGATATCTATATATCTATATCTAGATAGATAGATATCTATATAGATAGATAGATAGATAGATAGATATGGGTCCCTTCCAAGGATATAAAGAGATAGAGATAGGGATAGGGATAGGGATAGGGATAGGGATAGGGATAGGGATAGGGATCTGTCTGTATAAATTTAAAAAGGCTTGAGATGCTTTTAGGACCTGGGCTGGGATTTCAGGACCGTCACCACCCCTGCGCATCACAGAGCCAGCACCACAGTCAGACCCCCAAACCCTTGGGTGCTCCCCCCTGCAGCCTCCAAAGGCAACAGCAGGGAGGAAAACAGGGAAGAGAAGGATGGATGATGCCATGCATCCCTCCTCCTCCCCACTGCTGCCCAGCCCTGGGAGCCCAGCGTCTGCTGAGCCCACCAGACAAGCCCTGAGCACACTGGTCTCTTCTTTACCTGCCAAGAACTGGGGCCAGACCCTCTTAAACCCAGTGTTGCTCGCCAAGCTGAGCTGCTGGCATCGCTCCCACAGCCCAGCTGCCCTGTGAGCGGAGCTGCTCTGCTCCCTGAAGATCCCCAAGGGCTCTTTTTGCCCCACTGATGGGTTCAAATTCGAAAAGCATCAAGTATTATCATTCCACAAGTAAATATAGGAAGCTCACATCTAAAAACATCTACACAAGAGAGGCTTCTCCTAGCAGAGACACGCAGGGAAGCTCCACTGCTGGAATCACAGAATCACAGGGGTGGAAAGGGACCTCCAGAGATCATCAGATCCAACCCCCTGCCAAAGCAGCTCCCCAGCTCATATTGCACAGGTTGGTGTCCAGATGGGGCTGGAATCTCTCCAGAGAAGGAGACTCCACACCCCACCCTGGGCAGCCTGTCCCAGGGCTCCCTCACCCTCACTCTGTAAAAGTTCTTCCCCATGTTGGTGTGGAACTCCCTGTGCTCCAATTTGCAGCCATTGCCCCTTGTCCTGTCCCCACAGACACTGAAAAGGGGCTGCCCATTTCCCCCTGCATCCCATCCTTCAGATATTGATAAACATTAATAAGATCCCCCCTTAGTCTTCTTCTCTCCAGGCTGAACAGTCCCAGCTCACTCAGCCTTTCCTCACAGGGGAGATGCTCCAGGAACATTAACTCAACCCCCTCAAGAGCAGTCATTCTATTGATGCACAGCAGCGCTGAACACTGGTGGTAAACCTGCCTTCCCTCCCTCTCCTTGCTTCCCTGGGGTTGTTTTCAGGCCTTTAGGCATCTGCTGCAGGCTGCCTGCCTGTGCTGGCCTCTGGGAAGGGTGCACCAGCTTCCACGACACTCCCACCCAAGAACATCCTGCTCCAGTGCTGCCCTTGCAGATGGGAAAGGGAGCAGGATCCAGTTTGGGAGTGGTCTTGTTACTGTCCTCTCTTAAATGCTTTCCAGCTCCCAGTGAAGCATCGCTGCAGGGAGAGGGGGGCTCCAGAGCACCACGGGCAGCCAGACACACCAGCCCCATCCTGGCTCCCAACTGGTTTGCACCCTCTTTTTGTGGTGATCTCAGGGGTGGGAGAGCTGTGGAGCATCTCCATCTCCCTTATCCCTGCTCCCATCTGTCATCACTGCAAGAGAGATGTGGGACTGTCAGAGAGGGGTCAGAGGAGCCATGGAGATGCTCAGAGGGCTGGAGCAGCTCCCCTATGGAGAGAGGCTGAGGGAGCTGGGCTGGGTCAGCCTGGAGAAGAGAAGGCTGTGGGGGGACCTCATTGCAGCCTCCCAGTGCCTGAAGGGAGCAGAGGAACAGGAGGGGAATCAGCTTGTTCAAGGGCAGAGACTGGCAGGACAAGGGGGCTGGAGTGAAGCTGGAGGAGGGAAGGGGGAGAGGAGAGACTGGGGGGAAGTTCTGTGCAGAGAGAGTGGGGAGGGGCTGGAAGGGGCTGCCCAGAGAGGGGGTGGGTGCCCCATCCCTGGGGGTGTCCAAGGCCAGGTTGGATGGGGCCCTGGGCAACCTTGTGTAGCTCCAGGCCTGGAGGTTGGTGGCCCTGCCTGTGGCAGGGGGTTGGAGCTCTGTGACCCTTGGGGATCCAACCCAGCCCAGGCTGGGATTCTATGATCCCTGCTGGGTCAGCAGGGAGGGGAGGGGGGTGGGGTGGGCATCAGCCTGAACCTCATTCTTGGAAAGGGAAGATTTCTATGGCAGCTCTGCCTTTCCCTGAGGTTCCTGCTAACACATCAGAACGCTCCCACCCAGCTGGGACTGGGGCTCTAGATCCAATTTCACTTCTCAGAAAATCACACGGGAGATGAGAGGAATGTGCTGGGGCTCTTCCAGCTCCAGGCAGGAATCCTGGCTTCTCCAAACTCAGCCCTGGGAGAGGGAAAGAGAAACCCAACCCACCCTGAAAACTATGGGCAAGGGGATGCCTGACCTTCCAGCAGCAAACCCAGAGAGGTGCCTAAAGTGGAGATGTACCACCAGCACCCAGCACCCAAGGCAAAGCCAGCTCTGCAGGCTGTCACACTCCACCCTCAGCAGAACCCTGGCTGCAGGCACTGCCCAAGGCATCACTCAGCTCCCAAACAAAGCAGCCTCCAGCCTTCGCCCCCACCCAGCACCCGAGCACCCAGTGGGAGGGCCTGGGAGGAGGCTGCTGGGGTTGAGAGGTCACACCATCATCCCCAAGGTGTCTCCCACTCATCAGGGCTCAGGCAGTAGAGGCTGTGAGCACAGACCTGCAGATGCAGCGAGCAGACCAAGCATAAGTCACTTCACACCCCCCTCCCCTCCTCCCCAAAACAAAACACACACCCAGAAACAGAAGGAAACCAGTCAGGAAAAACCCAACAGTAACTCAACAACTATTTCAAGCTGTGTTATTCCCAAGAGGGGGATGCTCTGCTCTCCACCACATCCCCCCCTACACACCCCCTGCCATACCCAAGCTGCCCGGTGCCCCTTGGTGATGCTGTGCCAGGTGCTGGTGGACCAGCTGGTGTCTCCTCACTGCACAGTGTGCACATCTCAGCTGGCATTTCAGGGTGAAAGCAGTGCCAGATTTCTCTCTGCTGAGCCAACGTGCTTGGAAATGCATGACGACTTCAGCAGATTAATTGGAAACACAGCCTGGGTGTTGCAATCCCAGGATTTGCTCCAATTTCAGGAACAAATGTTTTCATCTCTTAACTGGGAGCAGTCACCCAAGTGGAAGGGTGCATTCTTCTTGCTGTAGCTCACCCCCCTCTCCCCTGGTGCTCGGGTGGTGGGAGAGGGCTGCATCTCACATCTCACCCGGCGCTTGCATCACCAGGGAGCTGCTGCTGCAGGGATTCCTCCTGCTCCCAGCCTGCAGCCATCTCCAGCAGCACTGAGGCATTCCTGACTGCAGGCTCCTCTGCCAGCAGGAGGGGACACGGGGGTCCCCAGCTCCCCAGGGATGGCTGTGGGGTCAGCAGAGCCAGCACTGCAGCTCTTGAGATCGGTGGGCAGCTCTTCCACAAGGTCCCACCACAATTCCAGGCCCGTCAGGACAGCGATGTGGCCAGCTCTTACATGGGGGGGGGTCCCAAAAGGCTCCCCCACACACACCCTCAAAGCTCCAAGAGGGGCAGCTCCACTGCTGCCTCCAAAGGGCATCCTTCTGCTGCCTGACTCTTGCCCCTTCCACTCTCACACAGGGAAACTCTCACCCCAAAGTGTCCCAAACTTTCCCTTCTGCTGAAGGACACACACTCCCAGACCCCCAGGGTTCGATTTCTGTGCCCACAGCATCTGACTCAAGCCCAAGGCATGGTGACAACGGGGACAGTGACAGCCCAGGCCACCACGTCACACCCCCAGCAGCAGCACTGGAGCAGATGCTGATGGGCCAGCTCAGCTCAGCTCACACAGAATCACAAGGTTGGAAAAGACCTTTGAAGATCATCAAGTCCAACCATTCTCATCCCCAAATTCCAGGAGCTTGAGGAAGAAGGGACCTATTCCCACAGGATTTACCAGAGGCTGGAGATAAATCCCACTAAGCCAGTTCACTCCATCTAGTGACAAGCCATTCCCACACTTGTTATTCCCCCCCCCTACAGCAAGACTCCCCCCTGCCTGGCTGGGATCTGACCATCAGCTGCCCTTTCTTTGCTGCCAACCTCCCCTGCTCCCTTAGGTGGCCCTCCATGACCATCCCAATGTTCTTTCTCCCTTTGCTCCCAACCCAAAAAGCTCTTCCATGGCTCAGCAGCCACACAGCAGCTCCTGAAGCTTCAGGTGATGAGGGAAGGAGAAAAGCTGGTCTATCCACCCTCAGAGCCCTGGCACAGATGCCTGCTCTGGTATCCCCCTGCCAGCGCTCCTGCAACCCCAAGAAAGGCTGCGTGGGCTGTGGAAAGGGCACGTGGAGAGGGATAAAACCACAAGCTGGGAGCCTGGGGATGGGAGAAGACAGCTTGCTTGGCTCTGGAGAGCCCATACCTGAAAGGGAAGGAGGGGCTGGCTCCCAGGGGCTGTGGCTGCTTCAGCCCATCGCTGCCACAGGCAGGGAGTGATGCCCGGGTCAAGCCCTGGGCTGGGTGAGCTGCTGTAGGATGCTCACCTGCAGTGAGTGGTGGGGATCCTGAGGGACCAGCAGGGATCCTGAGGGACCAGTGAGCAAGCCCAGCCCCTGCCTCACGCAGCCCAGATGATGGAGGCTGGTATTTTGGCTAATTAAAAAGCATTATTGATAAATCAGCCCCTGCAGACCCCACTTCTGGCAGCTTCATTCTTCTCCCTGCTGCTTCCCCCTCAGCCAGCTTCCAGCAAAGCCCTGCCAGAGCTGGAGCCTGACCCAGGAATGGGTGCATCCTGCAGCACAGATGGGACAAACCCTTCCTGTGACCACTACTCAAGGCTAAACCCCACCGACCCCAGCCCCAAATCCAATTCCCTTCTCTGTCATTGCCTCCCACAGCTCTTTGCCTGTGTGAAAACCACAGCTCCCAGCCAGGCCTTTGGGGTGCCATCTCTAACCCCTGGCCATAAAGCTCCCAATCCCTTTCTTCTTCAGTGAAATAGGGATTTGTAGACAGGGAGGAGCTGCCAAGGCCACCACTCGCTAAGACATCACCTGTCCCTGCTCTTTGCTGCTGCTCTCACCCAGCTCTCCCCCCACCAGCCATGGGAAGCTCAGCACAGGCTTCAGTGGAGACTCTTGAAGACATCATCTCAAATGGTTTCCCAAAACTTGAGGCTGATGAGAACTACCCACCCCTGACCAAACCCTCACCTCAAATCCTTTCTGCTCTTCATGGGGTTTTGTCATGAGATGCCACTTTGGGAGCTCTGCTCATCCCAGAGCCTGCTGCCAGAGCTTTATTTGGGGCTTGTCACTGTCCCTCTGACCAGGAAAGCACCAGCATGGAATTGGGAACCTCTCTTCTCAACTGGGCTGCCGGTATCAGAGCGGTTGGTGAGCTCTGGCAAAGTCTCACCTCTCATTCCCAGGGAAGCAGGGATGGAGGGGAGCTGCTGAGAGGAGATGGAGGCCACAAGGAAGAGGAGAAAGATGTGGGGTGCTCAAGGACCTCCCCCACCGATGGCAGGAGGGAGGACACGTGGATTTGTGCAGCTCCAGCACACACACCCAAGCTTACGCCAGGCTTAGCCCACAAATCCTTCTGCAAGTGTCTCCGTCCCACCTCCAGACGTGCCAGCACCCCGTCCTACACCCTGCACCCCTCCCAGGCTTCTCCTCAGACACACCCTCCACCTCCTTGGCTCGCTTGGCACACTGTCCCAGACAGGTCTGCGTGGTGAGAAGCAGCCTCTCCGTGCCAGCACCCCAACCTCTCCAGCAGCCGAGCGCTATCGCTCCTTCCCATCGCCCTCACTGGTTCCCATCCAGGCTGGGCTCCTCCACCCAACCAGCACAGTTACTCATGAGCAAGCTAGACCCAACAAGACATCCAACCAACCCTGACAGCAAGGTCCCACCAAGGGGAAAAGAAAATATTACCATTCTCTTCCCAGTCCCTTGAGCTTGACAGATCTTTCAAGGGTTCATCATCATCACCATCATCATCCCCACCGTTAGGGATCCACACCTCAAAACACAAAGGCAGCCAGTAAAGGCAACAAGACTTGTAGATCCTTGGCCAAGGAAGGAGCAGGCACCAGGCACATCTCCAGGGACTCCCTTCTGCTGTGACCTGACACAGGAGGAGATTGGATGTGGCACTGCCAGGATTGTTTCCATCAAGATGGACATGGCCAACCACAAGCTGACCTCTGCCTCTGACACATCCTTGTTTTGGTCTGTCAGCCGAAGGAGCCGATACCTTGGGCTTCCTTTGCTGAGATAATCAGCCTGAGCTTCATCATCATCTCTCCCTGCAAGGCAGAACCTTCATTTTTGGTAGTTTTGAGCCTTTTCCACTGAGTCTTGCCCTTTCCAAGTGGGTAGCACAGTGTTGGCTACTCAGAGAGCCATGAGCTACAGAGGTGATGACACCCTACTGCTGCCCAAACCTTCTTGGCATCACTCAAGCAGCACAGGCTGGGTGGATACAGCACTCTAGGTCTTCAAAGACCTGTTTATCCTCCCAAGGAAGGTCAGATTCCACCTCTAGAACCAACAAAGGCAGCGAGACACACAGAGCTGACATCTGCAAGGCTCCCACCTGCCAGTACAGGGTTCCTCAGGCTGCTGCTTGCCCAGAACCAGGGGATGCATTGCAGCAAACCCTCTTGGTGACAGATGAGCTGCAGAACTACCACCCCCTGCTTGCTTCCAACCTGCCACCAGTACTTGTTTTAATCACATGGAGCAACCCAAGTGCCAGAGCCTGTCTCCAGAGCCCCTACAATCAGCATGGCAGGTAGTGGGGGGACATGGGGGGCACTTTCTGCAGTGCCTTTGCCTGCAACTGGTCAGCATCAAGCCATATCTCACTACAAGGAGGACATCAAGATGCTGGAGCGTGTCCAGAGATGGGCTACAAGGCTGAGGAAGGGTTTAGAAGACAAGTCTGATGAGGAGTGGCTAAAGGGAGCTGGGGTTGTTTAGTCTGGAGAAGAGGAGACTGAGGGGAGAGCTCATCACTCTCCATAGCTACCTAAAAGGTGGCTGTGGTGAGGTGGGGGTTGGTCCCTTCTCCCTGGTAGCTGGTGACAGGACAAGGGGAAACAGCCTGAAGTTGAGTCAGGGGGAGTTTAGGTGGGATATTAAGAAAAGTTTCTGTACTGAAAGGGCTGTCAGAGACTGGAAGGGGCTGCCCAGGGAGGTGGGTGAGTCACCAGCCCTGGAGGGGTTCCAAAGATGAGTAGATGTTGTCCTTGGTGACACGGTCTAGTGTTGGATCTCATAGGGCTGGACAGAGGTTGGACTCTATGATCTTGGAGGTCTTTTCCAACCATTCTACTATTCTGTAGCTTTTCAGGGTCCCAATTTTGCCACCAAATGTCCACTGAGGGCTCAGAAATACTTCACAAAGGGCATCTGCAGGACATGCTGGGAGGTGTCTGCAGGCAGCACACAGCGCTGCCCATCCCCAGAGCTCCCCAGCCCCCCTCATCTCATCTGGGATGTACGTGACAGGATGACTTTCCCAGTCAAGTCTTGAAAAATAAACCCCCCCTGAAGCCTGACTGCAGGGTAAGATCCCAACCCAGCAGCTCCAGCCCTGATTCATCCCCCAGAGGTGGCATCTCTGAGCTGGCTGGGGAGGCTCCAGCAACAACCCCGTCACGGCCACCCCAAGACGGTGCAATCTGCCTGCCCCAGCAGCTCTTCCACCCACCCCGAGTGCAGCACCACGTGGCTCAGGCTCAGATGGAAACATCATCACCTCAGACACCCAGAACCTGAGGAGGGAGAGCAAGGCTCCCAAAACACCCCTTGAACCCCCCCCTCCCACCACGGCGAGGCCACACCAGTGATGCTTTCCTCTGTGACCAGTTCCACACCATCTCCAACACCCAAGCTTAACCAAGCCCCTTTCCTGCAATTCCAAGGGGGGTCCCCAAGGCTCTGAGGGGTGCATGAGAGCTGCTGCAAAACCAAATTCAAAGCCTGAAGCCATCAGCATCCTCCAGGCACACAAAGCCCAGGGGTGGGAGGGGGGTAACAGCACTTTGGGGTCTATGGCACTCAGCATCTTTGAAAGGTGCAGCCAACTCACCCCACACACAACACCGAGCTCTGCCTGTCCCCTCTCTCTGGGCATCCCTGGATTTTAGGTGGTTTTATCCAGCACAAAACCAGGTCTGGTGCTGGTCCAGCCTAAGACCTGCTGGGCTCAGCATGGGGATGCTCCGTGTCCGTACAGGTGTATGACTGGGATGTTTGCCTTCCTGGGTGGTTATCTCCAGGCTGTCTGTAGGCAAAATTAGCTTTGAGGGGAGGGGTGTGTTGCTCCTGCACACAGGCTTATCTCCAGGGATGCAGGTCTTCCTCTGAGGCAAATGCATGCCACGTGGGTTGAGCTTTACCTGTGGCTTGGTACCTGCACTGGCCTTGGCTCCATGGCTGCCTGCAGTGGTGCTGGGGCTCACAGGAGCAGTGCTGCTCCTCTCCAACCCCCTGCCCTCTCCCTAGCTGGGCACCAGTCCCTTTGTCACCACCAAAGCAGGTGGCACTGGGAAACCCAGCAGCTCTTACAAGGAGGGGAAGGGATGGAGACGTGGGAAGGGCAGAGCAGGGAGGAAGGAGGCATGACGGGTCCTAATGGAGGAGCGCTGATCCCAGCAGGATGAATTTGGGGTCTCCCCACAACTTCCCCTGTCAGAACAGCCTCAGGGAGAGCCCCCATTTCTAGATAAACATCCCATTTCTTCCCAGCTCTCTAGTTCACAGTGGGGACAAACAACTCAGCCATCCCTAACGTTCCCCCAACGTGACCGAAACCTCCCAGCGCATCCTCACCCCTGGACCAATCCTGGTCTGTCACTGCAGTGCTGAGCCATCACCTGCCCTGGGAAGGGAAACTTGCTCTCACACCACCACAGCACTGTTTAGAGACCTGCCTCTGCTTGGCTTCACCCCACCAGACATGCTCTGTGATCCCTCAGCAGCTCCTTTCCAAAACACCCCCCGACGAGCCACGGCGGAGCGGGAGGGGTAAGGATGGCTCCCAGCCTCCCAGCCACTGCTCTCAGCAGCACCCTGGGACATTTGCTTTTTTCACAACACCAGGATATTGAGTCACTCCTCAGCCTCCCCATAGCCTGTGCTCACCCCTGCAATCACCCAGCTGCTGGGCTGTGTGGCTTACCCAAAGCTCAGCTCCGTCTCCAGGCTCCCACCACGCAAACTCGACCCTCGCGCCGGGCTCAGCGGCTCTCTCAACCTGCTGAAACGAGGCCACCAAGAAACTCCTCTTCTGGCTGAGATCCTGAGCGATCCCAGCTCGTAGATTTGTTGTCTCAGATCTGCCTGGTCTCCTCTAATTTGCCTGAGAGCCCTCAGCCTCTCCTGCCCACCGGCTCAGCCGTCATGGGCTGTGGGAAACCTCATCTTTGGAAACGCTGCACTCGACAGTGATGCAACTTGGAGACACATTCCATGTCCACGGGTGTTTTTCAGGGGCCAACAAGGATTAAGCAGCCTGGTTTAGGAGCTGACCCTCAATGTGGACTGCAGTACAGCCTGTGTGAGCTGTAACCCTCCCTCCCTTCCTCTCTCCCTCCCCCACAGCCCCGGTCCCTTTGCTCACAGGGTTCCTGCAATTCCTGGCCCTGGGCTGCGATGCGTTGCACAGCTTCCGCCACCATCTGGGCTCCATTTAGGGGGAGCTGATGTTTTTCACAGGGCTGTAATCTAAACTTTGGTATTGAGTTTACATCTCACATACCAGCGTCTCACCACTCAGCCTGGCCACGCAGAAGGGGTGTCTGGGGCTGCCAGGCTCTGTCCTACGGCGGGAGGATGCGGCGCGGCGGCGGCAGCTCTGCGGTACCTGGGAATCATCGTGCTGCCATGAAGGGAGAAGACCAAGAAGTGGGGATCCAGATGCACAAACTGCTTATAGGGCCCTTGACACTGCAAGCTGGGAGAGCCCAGCAAGCTGGGAATCAGGTCAGCTTTCCTTGGGAGGCTGCAGAATGGAGTCAAAGCCCTAATTCAGCATTATCCAGGCTCCATCTCTACTAGCAGAAGGAAATTCTCCTGATTTTTGGCCTCAAACTCTACCCTTATCTCCATCCAGACATTGCAGAGCCTTTCAGAAGTGGCAGGTCCTGCAAGTGGTGCTGGAGGTTGCTCTTTGGAAGGGGGGAATGGACATCAAGGGAGCAGAGGAACAGGAGGGGATTCAACTTTTTAGAAGGGTAGACAATGGCAGGACAAGGGGGCTGGAGTGAAGCTGGAGGAGGGAAGGGGGAGAGGAGAGATTGGGGGGAAGTTCTGTGCAGAGAGAGTGGTGAGGGGCTGGAAGGGGCTGCCCAGAGAGGGGGTGGGTGCCCCATCCCTGGGGGTGTTCAAGGCCAGGTTGGATGGGGCCCTGGGCAACCTTGTGTAGCTCCAGGCCTGGAGGTTGGTGGCCCTGCCTGTGGCAGGGGGGTTGGAGCTCTGTGACCCTTGGGGTCCCTTCCAACCCAGAACCTTCTATGATTCTATGGTCAAGAGACACTGGGAGCAGAGGAGCATCCAGCACAGCACCACAGCCCTGCTGCTGCTCTGCTTGGCCCAGACTGAGCAGATACAGCTCCTGAATCCAAGTTCTACCTCTATCTCCACCAGCAGCAACCCCAGGCTGCCCCAGCTGGTGCATGAGCCCCTGCAGGCCATGCCTGTGGGCCAAGCAAGGAAGATGAGGCACAAGGGGACAGTCCCTTCCCACCACAACCTCTGAGTAGCTGGCACAGCGTCCAGCTTTGAGCATGGGCAGGCTTGTCCTCGCCAGCTACAGATGGCCAATGCAGACCATGGCTTCCAACCATTTTTTGAAGCAAAATTTGATTATAAATTTGGCCAAGCTGAAGGGGTTTGGAAAAGCACCAGTGTCCCCCAGTCAGGCACCTCATCAGGTCATGCTGTGAGCAAGCTGGTCCCACCACAGAGGTGGGACAAGTCAGATGTTTCAGGCAGCAAGATCCAAGGAGCAACACCAAGACACCTACTTAGACTGGGCTACTACAAGGCTGCTCACCACCCTCCTCAGCTCCTACTCCAGCGTGTTAGAGACACATCAAACACACAGAACGCCTTTAGCTCTGAGCTCTCCTCCCCCAGACCAGCGTCCTACTCAACATCAGCATCTCCCACCTCATATCCCAGCCATTCCTTCTGGACTGACAGTAGCACCCACCAGCCAGGCTGCGAGAGGGTGACAGACCCACCAC
Source organism: Porphyrio hochstetteri (assembly GCA_020800305.1). NCBI lineage: Eukaryota > Metazoa > Chordata > Aves > Gruiformes > Rallidae > Porphyrio > Porphyrio hochstetteri. Next base: position 2,121,599 of record CM036934.1, on the reverse strand, counting down.
ATCGTTCAGGTTCCTGACCCAGCTCCAGGCAACCACCAGCAGCAAGAAATGAGGGTGGAAGGCAGAAACCCTCGCTGGGGAAGCACAGAGGAGAGAAAAACCAGCTTAAAAGCTGAAATAACCACAGGCAAGGTGCTGCATGCACACAGGGGCTGGCACAACACCTCCTCTGCCAGACACCGGCGGGTTATTTACGGAGCGCGAGGGCTCGCGCCCCAGCACCGCCCTCCAGCCCTCTGCCAACGGCACAGGGATCCCTGCAGGAGCACTCTGCTAGCAGATCCCAGGCCCTAAGGCTGGCCCCAGCACTGTCAGGGCAGCAGCAGCCCCCATGTACCCCAAAATCCCTGCCTGGCCCCCTCCATCCACCTCCTCTGCCAGCTGCAAGGTGGGCAGAGCCCCGGCTGGCATCCGGAGGGGCAGGCAGCTCCATCGTCCCTGCAGGCAGCTGAGATGGCTCCATCCCAGCAACCCACGAGGCTCAGCCAAACCCCAAAAAATAATGTTTTCGTATTTTGACTTTTCAGGCAGGATTTAGTCATTTGTGGACACGAGGGCTTGGCAGGACCACGCTGCCTCCACTTACCTACTCCAGTCAGCAGCTGTTTACCATGGCAGAGCCCCGAAGATGGAAGGAAAAGAGGGAGAGTTGGGATTTAATCCTGTTCCCTTTATGGAGCATCTAGCTGATGAGGAAGGATGGGGAGGGGAGGGTGAGGGGGTGGGATTCAGCATCCACATGCACCACTCACATCCAGCGTGTGGCCAGGGATGGACCTGATTCCTGAGTCAAAGGCACAACCAACCTCCAACGGCTCCACAACGAGCTGCCTGGACAAATCCAGCAGGGACTTTTGGCCCTGTCTTACCTAAAAAAGGAGTTATAGACAGGAAAAGCAAACCCTCTCTGAGCACAGGCACTTTAAAGAGGCAGAGTGGCCGGGACTTGGTCTGTCATACTAGAAAAGCAGGTTCCAGTCCTGGTGTTGGAAGGGTTGGACAAGCCCTGTTTGCTTACCCCTGCGCTGGGGCACTCAGAGCCTGCCTGACCCAGGCAGGGAGACCAGAGGTAAAGGGATAATGGACTCACTAGCTCGTGGTGGCTAGCTGGGGTATTGCTCAGAAAGCCTTCATGCAATGGGGTTGCAGGTTTGGGGCCAAACTCTGCCAGTTTGGGCCTGAGAGGCGGCTTACAGAGCCCAGGAAGCTTTCAGGAAGACCAACAAACTCAGGTTGAGAAGGAAACTGGGCTGGCTGAGGAGTCTGCACTGCTGTGACCCATATCCTGGCTTCCCCCAGATGCCAGCTTTGTGCTCTGCTCCTCTGTGCCACAGCCCTTCAGGCTCAGAGAGACACCTCCCTGTACCTCAGGAGCCAGCCTGTGTGTCCTCAATGGCGAGGTTTACCTCCCTACCCCATTTCAAGCCCCCTCTCTCCCCCCAAGCATCATAGAAGACAGGGATGCAGTTCATCCATCAGGGTTTAGAGAGCTCCCATGGAGCAAGGGAACAGCTTCTGCCCCCAAGCCTCCCCCTCCCACCAGCACCATCACGAGCTCCTCTTGGGTTCCTCACCCAGGACCTTAGTCCTAAATCACCTTCCAAGCCTCTGCAGAGCCTTGGCCACCACTGCTTCAGAGCAAGCCCAGCTCAGGGAGCCCTAAAGAAACCATGCTGAGGCAGGAGAAGACCTTGCTGACATCCCACAACCCTCTGTACACTCAGCAGGAGCTCCGAGCCCCACTCCAAGCAGCCAGGACAGCCCATGGACCTACAGATCAGTCCAAGTGCCAGGAGCCCTCACACTCAGGATCCAAGGATGGCATTCATCCCCTAATTCTTCTCCCTGAGCCACCAGCAAGCTGTGCCCCAGCTGCCACGTGAGGAAAGCCCATCTTGGCCCACCAGAAAAGATGGGCTTCTGCCTGGCAACCATGTCCTCAACACCTTACAGTGCCAAAGCCACCACATCCCTCTCTTGGGTCTCCTTTGGGCATGGGATGAGCCAAACTGGGGAGGCAGGTTATGAATGCATGAAGGAAGCTCTACCAACACCCCCAGTTTGCAAGAGCACGGTGGCTCCCAGCATCACAGCAGGCAAATTGGTTTATCCAGCCAAAACCTCCATGGAGCATCCAAGGGTGCTGAGATGGCCAGGCTCTAGGGCACATACTGTCCAGAGGATTTAAAAGAAGGAGGAAAAAAAGAAAGAAAGGGAAATTGCAAGAAGCTATGAGGAGTTTGCCACCCTTGTGTCACACATCTGAGCCTGCTGCTTCTTCTGATGAGCTCTGAGGACCAGAGGACACGAGCTGGGAGAAAGATGGGGCTGCAGGCAAGGCTGGCCACACGCTGGCACTTCCTCTGAACACCAGCAGATCTCTTGGAGAGACCTTCGTTACGGTTAGACAGGGTGCTTCTCTGCACAGAGAGAGGATAAACCAGGCCTAGGATAAACCAGGCCTAATCTAGGGCGCCAGAAGACGAGGGGAGCAAGAGGAGAGGAGAAAAACAACCCCCCATCCTGTTCATCTCAGCTAAATAGGAGCTGTGGTGCAGCTCCCCACCTCAGCGTCCGATTAGAACTCCGCAGGCACGAGCCCAGGGCTTATCTGCTGCTCCCCTCCCTTCTCCCACATTTCTGTTATTAAACCAACTAACTCCACTTATCTCCAAATCCTGCCTCTTAAACCAGCAGAGCCACCCCACAGCTCCCACAGTGCTGCCGCTCCGGGAAGCCCAGGGGATGCCAACAGCTCGCTCCCCACAAACCCCACACCATCTGCCAGCCCCCAAAGCTCCTGCACAGCGCTGGCCCCACCACGATGCTCTGCAGCCAGTGTCATCATAGAATCACAGAAGGTTCTGCGTTGGAAGGGACCCCAAGGGTCACAGAGCTCCAACCCCCTGCCACAGGCAGGGCCACCAACCTCCAGGCCTGGAGCTACACAAGGTTGCCCAGGGCCCCAGCCAACCTGGCCTTGAACACCCCCAGGGATGGGGCACCCACCCCCTCTCTGGGCAGCCCCTTCCAGCCCCTCACCACTCTCTCTGCACAGAACTTCCCCTCAATCTCTCCTCTCACCCTTCCCTCCTCCAGCTTCACTCCAGCCCCCTTGTCCTGCCAGTCTCTGCCCTTGAACAAGCTGATTCCCCTCCTGTTCCTCTGCTCCCTTCAGGGACTGGAAGGCTGCAATGAGGTCCCCCCACAGCCTTCTCTTCTCCAGGCTGACCCAGCCCAGCTCCCTCAGCCTCTCTCCGTAGGGGAGCTGCTCCTCATCACCCCCATGGCTCCTCTGACCCCTCTCCACCAGCCCCACATCTCTCTTGCGTTGGGTTCCCCAGCTCTGGGCACAGGACTCCTGAGGGCAGAGCAGAGAGGGACAATCCCCTCCCTGTCCCTGTCCCACCCCTCTGCTGATGGAGCCCAGGATCCCATCGCCCTTCCCAGCTGCAAGAACACACTGCTCAAACAGCTCCAAGCATCCCAAGAGCCAAATCTCTGCAGGAGCCCGTAGCAGAGCAAGACTTCAAGGGATGGGAGTTCCTTCCAGCGGGATAGAGCTCAGAGAGGAAGGATTCACCGAGGCAGCTCGTGCGTCAGCAGCACGAACCCATCAAGCTCCGGCCACCAGCAGAAGTTTTTCTGGAGGAGGCTCCATGCCCTCCAGGCAGGCTCCACACAGCAGTTGTACAGCTGTCCCGGGGTTTGAAAGACAGATAAAGCTCAAATGATTCATTCAGTGTAAACCTTTATTTGTTCTTGCTTACCCAGGAGGAGCCGGCAGCTGCTAATGCTGAACTGGGCCCGCTCCCAAGCGCAGACAAAGGCCTGCAAAAAACTGGCTTGAAGGAGGAACTGATTGTTCAAAAAAAGCAATCCTAGAAGAGGGAGTTAGAAAGAGGGAGCGCAGGGCGGCGCAGGAGGAAGAGGAAGCCAGAGAGCACCTAAAAATAAAGTTTTAAAAAAGCAGCCAGGCAGAGGCCTGAGGCCTCGGCCTGCACGTGACCGTCACCCGCAGCGTAGGCAGGATGCGAACTCGGTACACAACACTCGCTCCCCAGCAACCCCACGTACAGAGCTCAGCACCCAGCCAGCACCTTTTACCCCCAGGATGGGTTTGTTTCTCCCGTGCCATAAATCCCTCGGGTGTGGGATGCTGTTCCTGCCTGAGGCCGAATCCCAGCACGCCACTCCTGATCCACTCCTGGGTGGAAATCCACCATCAGCCCGCTTCAACTATAGCTTGAAGAAGTCAAAGGAATTGAAATGAGTTCTGGAAAGCATGATTTCACACCAAATACACTCTCCAAAATAGCTAAGGCCTGCTGAAGGGCTAGCGAGGGGTCCCTCTGCATCTAACCAGGCAGCACCTTGTCCAGACTGGGGCAAGAGCTGGTGGGTAAACGGTGAGTTCCCAGCGAACCAGCCAGGAAAGGCAGAGCAGAGAACACATGAGACGTGGGATGGGACCCTGCATACAGGAGATCAAAACCTCAGAGCCCTTCACTTGCACCGGTGGTGGCCATGACCACCAGCCATGCATCAGAGCTTCAGCTCAGGCCCACTTGTGTCCCATTCTCCCTGGGCCATACAGGACGATGCTCCCACACCCACCTTTAGCCAGACCAACCAGCCAGGATTCACAGGCCGTGGAATGAAGGGAAAAAAAACCCCAAAACAACCCAGAGCTGGGAAAGGCACTTACAGTATGGGCTGAACATCACCAGCGCAGCAGATATCTCCAGCCTCGACGCAAGGCTCTGAGAACATCCAGCTAGTTCCGCTCCCGGGAAGCCACCGCTCCGCATCCCACATTCACTTCTGCTTCGCTCCTGCCACGCGTGTATCTGGTCATCAGCTGCACCACGTAGAGTGGATGGGTTAACTCATCATCCCATCACCCAAACTATCTGCTTCCTCAGAGCACGTACGGGCTCCACCGACTCCTACTACACCCTCTCACCCAAGCCTGGGACTGCCGCTGCTTCAAAGCCACGATGAAAGGCAAACAAAGCTCCAGCATGGCCTAGGTTTGCTGGTCTTCACCCTGCAATCCTTGAACTCATGACTACTGAGTAAGGCGGCTTGCTCAGCTTAACCAGCGAGCTAAGAATAGAGACCTTGAAGTGAAACCTACTGGGATTGGCAGCTATTTTGAGCGCCCGCTCAGCCGGCGGGGCAGCGTGACAAAAGAGGATATAAAGAGGAAATTCTGCACAACAACTCTCACCTCACCAAGAGAGGTTTGGGTAACAGAAGGTAGAGCCACTGCGTGTGCTTTTGAGGCAAAGCAAACGCGGTGACGAGTCCCCAAGGCCTTCTCCACTCTGCTTGGCCAGCTCATCCCTCAAAACACAAGCCACCGTGTGCGTGTCTGCGGCGGCGCGATGCCAAGCGGGCTGCCCCCATGGTGTAGCACCAACCCCACCGTGCCCTGAGCATCCCCAGGACTGGTTGAGCCCACCCAGAACTGCACAGCCAGACCCCTGACAGCTCAGTGTGGTTGTTGGTTCTTCATGTCTGGGGACATTGGACAGAACCCCAGTGTCACTGCCCGTGTCACCGCCTGTGTCACCGCTGCGCCGAGCGGAGATGCTGCCGCCGGTCCAGCCTGCCCAGGTGCCTTCGTGGAGCTGCCAGAGATCCGGCTGTGGCTGAGCCTCAAAGGGACCTGACACGACCAAAGGGACCAGAGAGAGCACCCACAAACCCCAAGCCTCGCCTTTGCTTTCTAACCTCAAGCAGACCCTTTGCAGCTCTTCAGCGCAGAAGAGCCCTTAGCAGAGAGGGTTGTGACTGTCCCCAGGCGTGTTGAGGAAAGATCTGGTCTGGGTTAGCAACCAACATGGTGATTAACGCTGGGAAATGGCAATGGCAACACTTGGAGCACGTTCAATCCCAAGCCTGAGGTACTGGGAGAACAGAACACGTAAGTTGGGGGTTTTTGGGAATCAAACTCACCACCTGAGAGCCGTCCCTGTGGTGCCTCCACCTCATCAGCGTGTGCTTTTGAATACCTGTGGTGCCAGCACATCTTACTCTTACATCATTACCCCCAAAATCCCCCTTCTACTGGTTTTGGGACAGGAATAAGCCAGAAGCAGGGAGTGACTGAGAGCCTGCAGCACTCCACAGCTGAATTCCCCAAAGCCACCAGCTTTGGCTCTCCCAAACTGACATGGGGCATCCAAGGGAACGCGGCACCTCCACCACCAGCCACCATCCAGACAGCAACTGCTTATTAAAGCTGCTGTCAAACCACTGGGATTAAACCACAGTTTCAAAGGGCCTGAGTGCTCTGAATGAAGATCACAAGCTGCTGATCTGCTTAACGCTGCAGTTCAATTATGCCAGTGGCATAAGCCAGAGCTGCTCCTCTCCGCTTGCCCTGTGCCAGTGGGTGACGGCCCCACAGCTGCAGGGACCCCAACCAAACCTGGCCACCCCAGCACAGTGGCAGGGACTGTCCCCCAGTATGAGAAACCTTCCTTCTGGGATGCTGCCACCTCCATCCTGCGCTACCAACGAGGGCAAGGAGGATCCAGCCCATCTCAGCCCCAGTGCAGAGGGGAGCAGGGAGGCACATGGGAAGTGACCAGGAGTTTCATCAGGCTTCAGTGCACCCCAATCCCTGGGGAACTGTGTCTGCTCTGAGGTGTGGTCTCTGTGGAGGCAATTTTCAAAGCAAATGGACTGTATCACACATCTGCCCGACTGGCAGCTCCACACCCTCCCACGTGGGGACCCCTCTACCACCACAGCACAGTGTTGGGGTGCTCCTGGAAGAAGGAAAAGGAGGCTGGCCTGATCCTGAGCTCAGCAGAAGCCAGGAGATAAGCCCCAAGAGAGATGCTCCTCCATCCAGGTGCTCTGGAGTGTCTGCAGAAAGAGATGACCCTCCATCCTCGACATCCCTGGGACAGCAAGGAGCCGGTGTGCCCATCCCTGGAGGCCAGAGGATCAAGGGTGAGCCCACATGAATGGCAGAAAGGATGTGCCAAAACCCATGTCTGAGTGAGGTGAAGGAAGTGGGAGAAGGGTGCTTCTCTGCTCCAGACTGTCAAGGGGAAGGAGGGAGCAGGGACATACTCCCACCTTGGAGAAAGCCTCCCCACTCCCAATATTCCCACCCCACTGTCTATATTCCCACCCCAGGGCTACTAGAAGAACTGAAGCCCTGTTCAGGTTTGCTGAAGGCATGAAGGTGAAGAAAAGTCCCTGGCAGGAAGAGACTATTTTCACTTGGTGGTTGCACCCCCAGGCTACGTATAGAAATGTATCTGCTGCAGCAGAAGCACACCAAGCCCTGAGCAAAGCTGGAGCATTTGCATAAGCCTTGAAGTTTAGGATGTGCATAAAGGGAGAAATTCAGGCAGCAATCCTTGCTTTGTGATGGCTGGGAAATGATCTTCTGCACATTTCCTGTGCTGCCCAAGGCTTTGCCTTGGCATGGACACTCTTCTCCCCTGCCTGGGGTAAGAGATTCTCCTTCCACAAAGGCTTAAGAACATCCCCTGGTGAACTGCTCCCAGCGCCACATCCCAGCACAGCAGCCTGAACTCCTGGGAGTCCAGTCCCAGCTCCATGGAGCTGAATTCCAAGGAGCTTGCAGGACCACAGGATGCTCTGGAGGCTCCTTGCATCAGCTGCTGGACACCAGCAGCACCCTCACCCCTCCTGCCCTGCTTACTGGGTACGTACCAGGAGGATGCTCCTGGTGGGCACCGCTGATGGGGACACAAAATCTCTGCCAAGTGAAACGAGTCTCTTACTGCATCTGTCACAAGATCACAGAATCACAGAATCGTAGGGGTTGGAAGGGACCTCGAGAGATCATCGGGTCCAACCCCCCTGCCAAAGCAGCTCCCCAGCTCATATTGCACAGGTTGGTGTCCAGATGGGGCTGGAATCTCTCCAGAGAAGGAGACTCCACACCCCCTGGGCAGCCTGTCCCAGGGCTCCCTCACCCTCACTGGGGAAAAGTTCTTCCCCATGTTGGTGCGGAACTCCCTGTGCTCCAACTTGCAGCCATTGCCCCTTGTCCTGTCCCCACAGACACTGAAAAGGGGCTGCCCATTTCCCCCTGCATCCCATCCTTCAGATATTTATAAACATTAATTAGGTCCCCCCTTAGTCTTCTTCTCTCCAGGCTGAACAGCCCCAGCTCACTCAGCCTTTCCTCACAGGGGAGATGCTCCAAGACTTTCAGCATCTCTTGTCCCTCCTCTGGACTCTCTCCAGGAGATCCCTGGCTTTTTTATCCCAGGGAGCCCAGAACTGGACACAACACTCCAGGTGGGGCCTGAGCAGGGCAGAGTAGAGGGGGTGGATCACCTCCTGTGACCTGCTGGCCACACTCTTCCTGATGCATCCCAGGATCCCATTGTCTCTCTCAGCCCCCAGGGCACACTGCTGGCTCATGGCCACCCTGTCACCCACCAGCACCCCCAGCTCCTTCTCCGCAGAGCTGTTCTCCAGCAGGTCACCCCCAGCCTGTACTGATTCAAGCAGTTATTCCTCCCCAGGTGCAAGACTTTACACTTGCTTTTATTAAACCTCATCTGGTTTCTCCCTGCCCAGCTCTCCAGCCTGTCCAGGTCTCTCTGGATGGCAGCTCAGTGTCCTGCGTGTCACCCACCCCTCCCAGCTTTGGATCATGGGCACTTGCTGAGGGTGGATGCTATTCCCAGATACTCACAGTTCCCAGCTCTTTGCCCCAACTACTGTGTGTCTGTCATGCTGCTCCCTACCCTCAGCATCCACCTTCCCAGCACAGAGCCTCTGTCCCCCCTTGAAGCACTCGCAGCATCGCGGAGAGGCCGCAGGGTGAGCGCACCGCCCGCCAGCCCAGCGCCAGCGTTTGTTTTCACCCTGATGTGAGCAGTGTTTTGATCCAACCGTGCAAGGCAGCCGCCTGGAAGAGGAGCTAATTCTCCCTCTGGCACGAGTTCCTGCTCCTGGATACAAACAGGAGGCCTGATGGATGTATCCTCCTGCGAGGGAGCGGTGCGGTGTGTCACCGCGCCGAGGGGCACAGCCCCACAGACACCCAGCACCTCATCACTCCTGCACTGAGAGTGGGGAGCACCAGAACATGGATGGACTGCACTGTTTGGATGAGGGAAGATGGACAGATAGACATTTCAGCAGGTAGAAGAGGGGTGGCCAGCAGGGACAAGGAGGGGATTGTCCCTCTCTACTCTGCCCTCGTGAGGCCCCAGCTGGAGTCCTGTGTCCAGATCTGGGGCCCCAAATACAAGAAGGATGTGGAACTGTTGGAGAGGGGTCAGAGGAGCCATGGGGATGCTCAGAGGGCTGGAGCAGCTCCCCTATGGAGAGAGGCTGAGGGAGCTGGGCTGGGTCAGCCTGGAGAAGAGAAGGCTGTGGGGGGACCTCATTGCAGCCTTCCAGTCCCTGAAGGGAGCAGAGGAACAGGAGGGGATTCAACTTTTTAAAAGGATAGACAATGACAGGACAAGGGGGATGGATTAAAACTAAAGGAAGGAAGGTTTAGATTAGATATTAGGGGGAAGTTTTTTACAGAGAGAGTGGTGAGATGCTGGAAGGGGCTGCCCAGAGAGGGGATGGGTGCCCCATCCCTGGGGGTGTTCAAGGCCAGGTTGGATGGGGCCCTGGGCAACCTTGTGTAGCTCCAGGCCTGGAGGTTGGTGGCCCTGCCTGTGGCAGGGGGTTGGAGCTCTGTGATCCTTGGGGTCCCTTCCAACTCAGACCATTCTATGATTCTATGATTCTATGACATGATGGACGTGCTAAGGTGCTGAAGTACAAGGGACAGCTGCTACCTTGCTCCAGCCCCCCCCAGCCCAGGCTCAGGACCTCTAGGGAGACCCTCAGTGTAGGACGTTCCCTCTCTGCTGAAGACCTCTCCAGATGACAGCATTACACTGACTCAAAGCTCTTTCCTCAGCATCCTCTGCTATTGCCCAAGAGGGACCACAGTGACAGGGACATATGGTACTCACACCAACGCAGCCACCTCATCGACTGGCTTCGGGGCATCCCGCTGAGCACTCATCACCCTCAGCCCCTCTCTGCCAAGGGCTGATGTGCCCTGGCACGAATTCCTCCTCCAAGGTGAGTCTGGGAAATTTCCAAACTCGAGCTCTGTTTGCTATTTATAGCTTGGCAACTGGGCCAGTGCCACCCCAGCATACCAGTTTCACTTGCTCTGGCTAAACTCAAACATCCTGCCCAGCAAACGGCAGCCTCGGCGCTCGGCATCCATTCAGTGTTAGCAACTGCTGCTATATCTGGAAGGTGGTTTCAAGGGATGATGGAGCTCTCCAAGGCAGGCAAAGAAAACAAACCCTTTGCCTGCATTCTACAGGACAGTGCTGCTCTCCTAAGCTTTCCTGGCTTGGTTTAACCAGACCTGAGTTTTTCTGCTTAAGAAGTGAACATTAAAACGTTAGCAGCTCACATCACACCCCCACCAGCCCCAGAACGTCCTGAACTCTCTATTCCTCTCCCTAACCCCCAAAAGCTTCACATCACCATCACATCATACTGCAAGTGGGCCAACCTCGACCCACTCTGAATCACAGAATCACAAGGTTGGAAAAGACCTTTGAAGATCATCAAGTCCAACCATTCTCATCCTAAACTAAACCAGATCCCTAAATACTTCATCTACCCTTTTTATGAACACATCCAGGGAAGGTGACTCAGCCCCTCCCTGGGCAGCCTGTGCCAGGCCCTGACCCTGCTCCAGGCCCCTGTTCCAGCCCTGACAACTCTTTCAGTAACAAATTTTTTTCTAATGTCCAATCTGCCCCTGCCCTGGCACAGCTTCATGCCATTCCCCCTTGTCCCATCTCCTGGCCCCTGGCTGAAGAGACCATCGCCCATCTCTCTATAACCTCCCTTCAGGTAGTTGTAGGTGGGGAGAAGGTCTCCCCTCAGCCTCCTCTTCTCCAGGCTCAACACCCCCAGCTCCCTCAGCTGCTCCTCAGAGGATTTGCCCTCCAGCCCCTTCCCCAGCCTGGTTGCCCTTCTCTGGACTCGCTCCAGGACCCCAATGTCCTTCTGATGCTGAGGAGCCCAGAACTGGACCCAGCACTCGAGGTGCAGCCTCCCCAGTGCCCAGTGCAGGGGCACAATCCCCTCCCCAGCCCTACTGGCCACGCTGGGGCTGACGCAAGCCAGGATGCTGTTGGTTTTACTGGCCCCCTGGGCACCCTGCTGGCTCCTGGTCATTCACAGTCACCCAACACCCCCAGGTCCTTCTCTGCCTGACAGCTCTCCAGCCAGTCCCCCCCAGCCTGTAGCTGGGGGTTGTTGAGCAACAAAGCCGTACCTAACATGTTCCAGGGGAAGGCACTTGGGCAGAGCAGCCCATATACATCCAGAGAGGTGGGAGAGGGGTGGCCAGAAGCAAACCCTAGGTGTTTCAGCACCACCAAAGGCAGGTGAACATTACAGCCCTTCGTCCCTGTCTGCAGAGCTTTGGGGCAGCTGGAGCAGCAGAGCAGCAGTGCCAGCCAGGAGCTGAACCACACCAGGCTCTCGGTCTGTCGGTCACAGAGGGCTGCTCAGCCCTGACGCCAGCCCACCCAGCTGCAACCAGACAGCTCAGACTGGGCAAGGCCAGGACACGCTACCCTGGCTGGTTGTCATCTCCCCCATTTTACCAGAGGCACAAGGAGTCAGCAAAAGAAGTTGCTAACAGGAAGGCAGGCGGCAAAGCCTGAAGTGGGGAAGGATGAAGGATGCATTCCTGCCTTCGGGGAGCATAGCAAGGTAATGAGACACAGGCATCGCGGGGACGGGCTCAGCAGCAGCCAGCACTGACTCACCTACCCAGCCCGAGCTGTCCCTACTCCCTCTGCAGCAGAGAGCAGCTAACAGGGGCTGGATGGAGATCAGAAGGTCATAAAGCTGATCAGAAAAGCTAAGGCCTTGCTGTTTGAACCAGGGATTGAAGAGGAGAGTCGTGCACCCCTCCCCTGCAAGAGTCAGGCACCGGGGCAGAAGGAGCCGTGTGTTCCGGAGCGTTGCCAACACACTTGTTTGGTTTTTCCCCTCCCCAAGGTCCCAGCTGTTAAACTGGGATTGCAGGATCTCACAGGCTCTCCTGGAAAAAGCATGTACACTCCTGCATCCCACTATCTGAACAGGAAAACCTCCCGAAATCCAAGCCACCGAGACTCCAAACACACGACATCTCCCTACTCCTGATCCTTTCAAACCTTGTTTTTCCTTCAACAGCTTCCAAACAGTTTCCCTTCAACTGTTAGGGTTTCACAGCACCAGCTTGCAGCTTCCCCAGGAGCTGTTCCCATCCCAGTGCCCCACACGCTGGGAGAACTGCTTGGCTGAAGCCATGCATCCCAAAGCCATGGGTGCTGCCACTCACGCCCCTGGAGCCACCCATCTCAAAAGATGTTAAGCAACCAGCTTAACACCAGGCACAACCTGGGTCTTGACCCCGCTCTGCAGTCCAAACCAGGGGCTGGAGCTGTCACATGAGCTTCAGCCATCACCTGCCTCGATTCCCCCTCTCCTCCAGATGCACACCACCGATTCAGTCCCTCAACCTCACAAGGACACGCCGTTCATCACTTTGCCACTCCAGATATAACACTGTGTTGTGCTGAAACGCCTCTATGAGATCAGAACCACACTGGACAGCACCCAGCACCTACCCAAAGCTCCAGCCTCTCCCTGCCCCAGGGGGAGGTTCCCATCTGAGCCCCAGCAGGATGCAACAGGGATGTTTAGAAGACTGCAGAAAAGACACACTCACTTGCACCCATCCACACTCCCCTCTGTCCTGCGACGCTGTCCCAGGACGATACACACGCTTGCATACACCAGCCCTGACACTGTGACTTGTCCTTTCCCAAATGACACCTCCAAAAGGTTCAGGACCCTGCTCAGGACAGGTCTAACCTCATTAGCACCCAAAGAGCTGAGCTTCCAGCCTCGCTGCAAGCACTTTTGCTGCCATTTTCATGCTCCCACTTCCTGCTCGCATCCGGCAGTGGAGTAGGAAGCTCTGAAATCCTCCGATCCTCACTGCAAACCCTGGAGATCTCCTGAGAAACGCTGTGATTTCCAGGCTGCAAATGCTCTGCAAACATCTGGTCAGAGGTATCACATCCGGACCCTCAGAGAGCGGGGCCCACCCTCCCCATCCTCCCCGAGCATGCTGCTTTGACCGCCTGCTAGAGCGAAATGCAAGGCAGAAAGTGCTCATGGATCATCCAGTTGGAGAAAAACTCCAGCACAGTCCAAATCCTGGGGCCACTCGCTTCCTTTCCTCCCCCCCATGACAACCCACCACGTCCAGCCTGGGCACGCAGCTCAGCGTCACCTCTGCAGGAGCCTCCCAAGGTGCCATTACTCAGCATGAGGCTCGTAACGTGCCCAAACCCCAGCTAACACCTTTACCATGGGAAAAGGTGTGGGAAGATCTGCTTTATTTTTTGAGAGAGAGCCTGGGGATTACCAGCAAAGGGCAAATCTTGGCCGAGCTGCAGATCTGTGGGCTGCATTGGCTCATACGCTCAGTCTCCAGACACATCCAGGCTACGCAGGGTATCGACATCTCTTTGCCCAGAGCAGCTGCTCACATCCTTTCTCAACAGCGTATTTGGAGCAAGAGAGAGAGAGATGCTGTTTCAGTAAATACACCCAGGCAGGACTCAAGCCAGAGGAGCTGTTAGTGCTGTGTGGCTCCTTTGCCCTTAAAGCCTCACTTCCTGCAAGTGCCAGCTGGCCTTGGGAAGGGAAAGGAGACAGGAATAGAACAAAAAACGTTCCAGCAAACAACAGGCTCGGGTCTGCTGCGTCTAAACACGCGCTCTCCAAGGCGGCCACGGCTCCACAGACCTGATGCAGGAGCCTGAAGGCTCTCCCTCAGCTCTGGCAGTGGTTGCGTGGGACATTGTCTCCTCCCAAGGCAGATCTGGTGCTCTCGGAGCCACCGGCACCTGATGCCTCCCCAAGCAGAGCACCAGCCCTGGCTCCCCGCTGCGGCCGTTGGGTGCTGGGAGGCTCCATCCCCCGGAGCTCTGCACGCCACATGCACCCAACAGACACCAATACGGGGGTGACAGCCCCGCCAGCACCCCTCCACCGACACGGGGTGCACCACCACCCCTCCACAGCCCTGGCTGGGGGCTGCAGACCCCGACACAGGTCCTGGTGCCCCCGGGAGTGAGGCAATCCCCCCGCATCCAGACCACCCAGTGCAACGCTGGGCCCAGCTCCGGGCACCCTTCGCCGGAGCCTGCCAGCCCCGGGGGGCTCTGGGGTGCAGGGGATGCAGGGCTCGGGGATGGGGGGCGAGCAGAGCCCTTCCTTGGGGGGTATGGCCGGGGCTGCCCCGGGGGGAGCACCCCCGCTCCAGCAGCGTGGGGGAAATGGGGCTCAGCCCGGGGGAGGCCACCTTCCCCCCCTCCCCCGGGGATGGAGACCCGGCCCGGGGGAAGCCCCGGGGGTGACAGAGCCCCGCCCGCCCCGGTGCCTACCTCGGGCGGGGGCCGGGCTGGGGCCGGCAGCGGCGGCGGGGACAAAGGCGAGGCCGGTGCGTCCGCGGGCTCAGGCGGCGGAGCGGGGGGCGGCCCCCGGCCGGGCCGCGCTGGGCGGCGGGGCACGGGGAGCCATGGGCCGGGCGGCGGGCGCGGGGCTCGGCGGGGCCGGGGGCTCGGGGCTCGGCTCGGCTCGGCTCAGGTCCAGCGGCTCCACCTGCGCCGCCGCACCGGAACCGCGCGGGGAGGAGCGGCCCGGCCCGGCCCGGCCCACGGCGCGTTGTCTGCGGGCGGCGCCGCCCCGCGGCCACGGCCAATGGCGCCGGCTCCGCCCCCCGGGCCGGGCCGAACCGCAGCCCCGTCGGCATCGCCTCCCGGGGCCGCCGAGACGCGCCCGCCGGGCCCATCCCCGCAGCGGAGCTCGCCCGGAGCAGTGGGGTGGGGGGGGCGCACCCGGGACCTGCGGGGGTTCAGCGCTGGGAGCGGCCCGGGGCTCCGTCCCGCTGTGCGGAGCCGGGCTTCGCCTGCCCCCGAGCCCAGCCCGGGCTCCCTGAGCCGCCCCGGGCAGCCGGCGTGGGCGTGCGGAGCCCCCGGCGCGTCCCGGTGCGCGGCCGAGCTGGGAAAGCACCGGGATCCCCGTGGCCTCGGCCTCGCAGGTCTGGCGCTGCCGGTCGCTGTGGGGCACGGCAGGATGTCTGCGTGCTGTCACAGCCATCCCCAGCACCCATGGCCATCACCCACAGCCATCCCCAGTGCCCACAGTCATCACCAGCACCCACAGACATCCTAGTGCCCATGGCCATCCCCAGCACCCATGGCCATCACCCATGGCCATCCCCTGCATCCATGGCCATCCTCAGCACCCATGGCCATCTCCTGTACCCATGGCCAGCACACATAGCCATCCCCAGCACCCACAGCCGTCCCAGTGCCCACAGCCATATCCTGCATCCGTGGCTATCCTCAGCACCCATGGCCAGCACCCATGGCCATCCCCTGCACCCATGGCCAGCACCCATGGCCGTCCCCTGCACCCATGGCCAGCACCCATGGCCATCCTCTGCACCCATGACCACCACCCATGGCTATCCCCTGCATCCATGGCCATCCTCAGCACCCATGGCCAGCACACATAGCCATTCCCAGCACCCATGGCTATCCCCAGCACCCATGGCCAGCACACATAGCCATCCCTAGCACCCATGGCCATCCTCAGCACCCATGGCCATCCCCAACACCCACAGCCATCCCAGTGCCCACAGCCATATCCTGCATCCGTGGCTATCCTCAGCACCCATGGCCATCCCCCATGGCCATCCCCTGCACCCATGGCCAGCACACATACCACCCCTAGCACCTACAGTCATCCCCAGCACTCCTCAGTACACACACGTGGTACCATCATCACACAGTGCAACGAGCTGATGGGGGCAAAGAGAAAAGCATCATCTCTGCCAGGAGGAATGGCACAGGAGGACAGACCCCAGTGATGGCCCAGCAGGGTGTGTAACCCACCCAAGAAATGCCAAGAAGCATCTGCAGGAGGCAGCTTTAACTGCTGGGGTCCTGCCCTTGGATGGTTGCTCTGAGCTGTGTTCTGCTTGGACACGCAACGCCATCCCTGGTTTCCATGCTTGCTGTAGATGGAGACTATCAAGTTCTAGCTTAACATCTCTTACACCAGCACCGAAAAGTCACACAGTAGGGTGCTCACTGCATTTAACCTCTGCTGGTTCAACGGCTCCTCCTTGCCAACCCTACCACGTCTGGTCCACCCAACCCATCCCTCTGAGACCACTGAGCCACCAAGAAGCTTTGCTACAGCTTATAAATCCCAGACACAGGACATGTAAGGGTCGGGTTGGTTACATGCAGGAACTTAAGAAACTCCCCTCTTGCAGCAAGAGCTCTTCAGGAAGAAATTCTGCCGTTACTGAAGCTTTTTACCTCGCTTCCCAAACCTGCCACCTCAGGCAGGACGCTGCCCTTTGCTAGAGACACTCTGGTACGATGCAGAGACGTGTTTAAGAGGAAAAAGTAGGACCCTGAACCCAGAGTTATTCACAGAATCACCAGGTTGGAAAAGACCTTTAAGATCATCAAGTCCAACCCATCCCATCCTGAGCTGAACCAGAGCCCTGAGCACCTCATCTACCCTTGTTCTGAACACATCCAGGGAAGGTCACCCAATACCCTCCCTGGGCAGCCTGTTCCAGCCCTGACCCTGCTCCAGGCCCCTGTTCCCCATCCCCACAACTCTTCCAGGGAAGAACTTTCCCCTCCCATCTGCTCTGCCCCTGCCCTGGGGCAGCTTGAGCCCATTCCCCCTTGTCCCATCTCCTGTCCCCTGGCTGCACAGACCCTCGCCCACCTCTCTGCACCCTCCTGGCAGGGCAGGGGAGGTGGGGAGAAGGTCTCCCCTCAGCCTCCTCTTCTCCAGGCTCAACACCCCCAGCTCCCTCAGCTGCTCCTCAGAGGATTTGCCCTCCAGCCCCTTCCCCAGCCTGGTTGCCCTTCTCTGGACTCGCTCCAGGACCCCCATGTCCTTCTGATGCTGAGGAGCCCAGAACTGGACCCAGCACTCGAGGTGCAGCCTCCCCAGTGCCCAGTGCAGGGGCACAATCCCCTCCCCAGCCCTACTGGCCACGCTGGGGCTGACACAAGCCAGGATGCTGTTGGTTTTACTGGCCCCCTGGGCACCCTGCTGGCTCCTGCTCAGTCCCAGCCACCCAACACCCCCAGGTCCTTCTCAGCCTGACAGCTCTCCAGCCAGTCCCCCCCAGCCTGTAGCTGGGGGTTGTTGTGTCCCATGCGCAGCAAATTAATTCACTTAATTAAGCTCCGAAAATGACTTTTCCCACCACAGAGTCACTTGAAAAAATCTGCAACCCAGCAAACTCAGCAGTGAGAGCTGTGTGGGATCACAGAGGATGCAAAGCTGAAGACACAGGGCTGGCTTTAGCAGATTGGTGCCATTTCCTGCCCGTTTCCTTGGGACGTGGTCACCAACGCCACAGCCCTTTCAAGTGGCCACATCATTTGGATTTGATGCATCCGGCTGGTAAAAATAAGGGTGGCTCCAGAAAGATATGGGATGTGCAAGCAGGAAGGAGCCATGAAGCCTGCCAGCCTTTTCTCCTGCTATTTATATTAGTCTTAAGTGTGTTCCCTTTGAAAATTAACCACTATTAATCCAGCACATTATGCGGATCACAGCCTGCCTTAAATTTAAGGAGCACTTTCATTGAAGTTGAGCCAAACATTCCTTTTCAGAGCCTTATTTTCAGGTGCTCTAAAATCCATGTGAATATTTAGGCTGTCTTGGAAACATGCAGCTCGTAGCATCCCAGGTTTCTGACGCCGTGGTCGGGCGTCAGAACCTCCTGTCTCAACATCCCCTGGGTGATGCTTTGCTTCTCCAAACGCTGGTTGGTTGTGGTAGGCTGTGCTTAGACCTCTCCTTCATCTCCTCTTCCCAGCCTAAACCAGAGCAGCTCCTCTCAGCTCCCCATGTTCTCAAGCCTGACCGTCTCAGCAGCTCCACTGCAAGTGCAGGAACAGTTAAAGCAAGACCCAAAACTCAGGTTGCTCACCCATGGGAGCACCCTCGTCTCCAGGAGGAGGGAGCCACATTGTCTTGTACCCAATAAACACCCTATTATTTTATAGAGAACAGACCTGCTTCAACAGGAGGGACCATGAGCAGCTCTTTGCTGCAGAGGGGGTTAGAAAGACCCAGGGTAAGTGGTGAGACGGTTCAAATCCTCATTGCTCAAAGCCAAACCTGCCCCTGTGTCCCCTCCACCCATGGCTGAATGTCCAGGCCACCACACTGCTGAGAAAAGGGGCAGCAAACACGCTGGCAGAAGGCCCTGACCCCAGGAGAGCTCTGCACACCTAACTGGAGATAGACACTTCCTTGTAGCCCCGAGGAAATCTCCTAAATTGCACTAAATTGCAGGCTCAAGACACACCCTGCTCCTGCCTGTCTCCCAGTGACTCGCTCCACTCTCGGGGCTCTCCTGTCACCCTGCTGTGGGAGCTCACCCATGGACCCTCCTGGGGGGTATCAGGACTGAGGTGGGGCAGTTCCTGTTGGGTCGGACCCGATGGGATGAGGAGGGGGGATGAGCATCCCCACTCAGTGCACCTCAAAGAAAGGAAACAAGCCAAATTCGGAGCCATGGAGGTGGTGCTCAGGGGCTTCAAATCCCATTCAAAGGCAGGGCTGATACCACCCAAAATTTCCTTGCTGGCTGTGGGGGGGGGGAGCAGCAGTTACTTGGCCGCAGCTCCTCTGCAAGAGGACAGCTGCATTTCCAGGAAATCCAAAGCAGGGGAGGGGGTGGGGGGGAGTGGATTCTCTGACCACTGAATTACACTTCTCTTTTCCAAAGAAGAAATCACTTCAGATGCAGAGCAAAGCCCTGATGAGTCCCAGAGTGAGGAGACCTGGAAGAGCCGCGGTGCCCCGCATCTCCGGAGGTCAACCAGTGCAGATGCAGCGAGATAAACACTGAAACACGGGTGGGCAGTGGCTGTGGGGGTTTTTTTTTTGCTGAGCTATTTTGCTTGCTCTTACAATACCGGTACAGAATATGGGAAGTTACATATCAAGCATGCATGTGTGCACACAGGCTGGCACACGCTTGTAGAGCCTCGGTTACAGGGCGGTTATTTTCGGTGCTCTCTGAAGCTGGCAGGCTCAAACTGCAGCTGCTCAGGGTGCATCTCACCTTTGGGGCTTTCTCTTTCCCTTTCATTTAGGGGAGTTTTCTTTCTGAACAGCCTGTCCCTTCCCTTTCGTTTCTGCTGATCCACGGTTTCATCTTGGAAACGCTTGGGGAAGCTTCTCAGAGGAGATGCTCGACCCTCAAGCACCACCTGAGCGGGGTTTGGTGCATAGCAAGGGCAGAGGGAGGGGAGAAGAAGGCTTTTTAACAAACTCCTAATTATGGAGGTTACACTTAATGCCCCTCTGATAGGGAAAACACCACTGGAACAGAAGTTGTAGTCATAGAATCATAGAATCATAGAATGGTCTGAGTTGGACAAGACCCCAAGGATCACAGAGCTCCAACCCCCTGCCACAGGCAGGGCCACCAACCTCCAGGCCTGGAGCTACACAAGGTTGCCCAGGGTCCCATCCAACCTGGCCTTGAACACCCCCAGGGATGGGGCACCCACCCCCTCTCTGGGCAGCCTGTTCCAGCCAGTAGTCATTTAAGATGGTTGCAAACGAATCCCAAACTGAAGCCGAGGGAGGTAACAGGGTAACCTCAGCGCTGGTGTGGGCAGAGGAAGCCAACTGGTGGGGGAAGAAACGCTGCTGTCCTTGATTTCATGAGCTGCAAAAGCTTTGCCCAGTTCCCAGGCTGGGGAAGAAGCCAGAGCGTGGCTGGGGTCTGCTGGAGGCTCTGAATCCCACCAGGATGGATGGCAAAGCAGGGACAAGAGGGACACAATGAGGTATAAAACCTCTCCAGCTGCACAGGCAATGGGAAACCACAGGACTATGGGTTGGGTAGAGCTGCTCTGACCCCACTGGCAAGCACCACAGACATCCCAGGGCTGGAAGGCCTCTCCAAGGCCTGGCTGGGGAGGGACCCTGTGTTTTGAGCCCACCCTGTCCTCTCCTCAGGCAGCCTCACGGGGTGAGGACGTTGACGTGCTCCCCTGCTCTGACAACACCAAAACTGCCATGGCAATGTTTTTATGACTAACAGCTCATTCTGAGAACAGTCAAAGGCTTCACAGTGTACGTCCCAGCAGGCCCCACTCCGCATAGATTTGCATATTACTCAGTGGAGCCAACGGTGGGGACCGTTCTCTATGGTTGGTGTTGTGCAGCAGCAGCAAAAAGGGTTTCACCATCCCCACCTAGCTCTTTCTCCTGCTCACTGCCCTAAATTCCCTTAAATCCATCCTTCCCAGAAGCTCCAACACCCTGGGAAGGGCGAGCTGGGGGTTGGTCCCCCAGCACTCAGCCAGCCCCTCTGTTCCTACAGATAGCCCCCCGCTGTGGTATCACCCACAGGACTCTACCCTGGGGCATCCTGGAGGAAGCTGGTGTGTTTTTCTCTTCTAAAAATAAAAGCTCAGATTGGGGGGTGGGGGGGGGAGATGGATGACCACAGTGCTTCTGATCTTCTCAGCTGTGATGGAACTTGTGAATTTGGGCGTGTTGATGTTTTATGAGGGGCTTCTCCCCTTATAACCCACATCACATCACATCCCATCACATCACATCCCATCACATCCCATCACATCCCATCTCCTGCTGAGACCTTTCTCCATCCAGGAGGCCAAAACTCATACCCAGAGCCTGAAGTTATTAGGGAATTGAACCCAGCCAGCAGCCTCAGAGCCTGAGGTCAATCAAGATCATTTAACCAAGCTTATTTTGGAAGCCCAGCCAGTATTTTTAGCCTGGAAAGCAAGGCACTGCTTCCCTTTCTTGAGTCTCTTCTGCCTTACAGACCATTGCCAGCGAGGCTGGGGCTCTGCTGCGGCTGGCGGGGGGGTCGGAGGAGAGGGGGGGTGGAGGGTGGAGGGGGGGCATGTGCAGAACCCACTGTGGGTTGTGAAAGAAACGTGCTATTTTGATCGTCAGAGATGAATGTGCTTCACCCCCACACGTTGTGCAACCCTCAGACTGCCAGTGACAGAGACGCTCGAGGCTGCCCAGGCTCCTCTGAGCTCCCCAGCACCCAGCTCAGGGTGAGCAGGGGGGCTTCCCACAGCATCCCAGTGCGAGCTTGGCCCTGATATGGGGTGAGGCAGAAGGGGGTCTCAGTCTGGCTGGCAGGGGGAAGGAGGGTGGGTGGGTGACAGTGTGCTTTTCTAGTTCCCACCCATGGCACCACGCTCCCACGTCACACAGCGAGCCTGGGAATGTCCCCAGGGCAGGGGGTACACTGCTGACCCCCCAAATGGCAGGAGCTAAGAGGCTGGGGATACTCCCCAGATCTATCCATGCACAGGGATTGCATGGGCAGCCCTATTCCCAGCAACTCTTCCACCTTCCATCCCCCATCCAGGGGCATCTCGGAGACCACCAACCATCACCTCCTGCCTGCCTGAGCTTGGGGGTGCCTCTCCCCCCTTCCCACACCCTCTCCCTGCTGCCTCTCTGCCTGCAGCAAGTGGGAACGTTGGGAAGAGCCAGAGGCCACGTAGGTGGTGGCTGTGGCAGGTGAGGAGTGACTGTGGCTTCGATCAGAGGAGAGCGAAGCTTCCCGGGCCAGAGCATCCTGTGACGTGCGCTCAGCTCCTCAGCCCGCCCTGGTTTATGGAGCCACACTGGGAACCTGGGCTGCAGCCAGCTTTCTCCTGGCACAGGGCTGTCCTCATCAGAGCCCTGGGAACAGAAAGCTGCCCAGTAGCTCCACGGTGGCGGCCAAACCAATGCCTGGCTGTTGCCAGCATCGGGAGGGCTGTGTGGAAGCGTGGGGATCCTGCTGGTCACAGGGAGAACCTGGTAAAATTAGGGATGCAGCAGCCAGTGTTTCCCCTCTCAGCCCCCCAAACCAGGACTGATTGCTTCCTCCTGGCTCTGGAATTACCTGAGCAACACAAGGGCTGAGTGAGCATGAGTTGCACGGAGCTGCAGGTGGGACCCACAGCTTCAGGGACAGCTCAGCATCATCTCCACTGGCTTTGTGCTGGTCTGTGTCCTCCTCATTCCATCGTCAGACTTCCCATCCCAAAAATGGAGCTTCCTGTCCTGCAGCCACAAAGCTCTGCTCTCAGGGCTGGTCCAGGGCTGTGCAAGATCTGGACCTCCTGGCTCAACCGTGGGCCTCACAAAGTATGAAAAAACCATTGGTTTCTCCTGCTTTCCAGGGAAAAAATATTGTTTCAGATATATTTTAGCCTCCCTGGGTGCAGCAGGAGCTCAGTCTGGCAGCAGGATGCTTTAGCCTGTTAAGAAATTGCTGAAAACCACCGTTTGCCCCTGCTCAGTACCTGCTGACCTGCCAACACCACAGCATCTCCTCCAAGCCCTTATCTTCCTCCAACAGCCCAAGGCAGGGATGTTACCTGCCCCACTGGGTGCACAGCCAGGGGGGATAAAGCTGCCTCTGCTCCCCACATCCACATGAGCCCTGTCACCCCAGAGCAGGGTCACAGCTAACATGACACCATGTCTCAACACCAGTAGGTCTGGAGATGTGATTGAAAAGGAAACCTGCTCCATTTCCTCAGATCCAACCTAAAAACCTCCTTCCTGCTGGCCTCAAGTCCAATGACACTGGAGATCCCTGCATGGTGCTACCTGGCATCCTCATGCAAGCAGCTCACGAAGCCTGGGATTAAAGCATTCCCCACACCCCCTGTCTTTATATCACAGGCTTTCTCCTTCCCCCCGCAACCATTCCTTCTCTGCTGAGGGCTGATTTGGGGATGCTGTGAGGTTTTTCAAGCCAAGCCCTTGAGCCTGCCAGCAGCAGCGGGACCTGCCGACCCAGCAAGCAGGTGGGCGAGTTGCTGACTTGGGCACAAGAGCTTTTGGTGCCTCTTTTTTATTTGCTGATGTACGATAGGAGAGCAGCAACTCACACCCTGCGTTGGGCAACGTGCCGCTGGGATGGGCAGGAGGCGGCGAGCGGCGCTTGGGGTAAACAGGAGACCGGTCGGGTCTTTGGGATGGGTGCTGGGTGCTGAAGGGTTTGTGTTTTGGGTCTCAGGGTCTTGGCTGTACAAGGGAAGGAAGCAGGGGCCAAGCAGCTCATGGGCTGAGCAGGTTCTGGCCATGCTGGGCAAGCACTAGCCCACTCTTGGTGTAATTTTGATGGTGGCTGCATCCCACCTGGAGCAGCTCAGTGGCTCCAGCTCAGCATTTCCATTCCCTGACTTCCATTCAGTAGAGATCAAACTATTGGGATTGAAATAGCCAAACACTGGGAGCACACAGGAACCTGTACAATAAACAGCTTCTCCCCTCCACAGGCCTTTCTCTCACAGAGCTCTACAGCAGGCCCACCTTCCATACTGATCCATCCAGGACTCAGGCTCCAGGGATGCTCAGAGAGCTCACAGCACCAACCAAAGCCCCTCACAGAGCTGCCACCAGCCAACCCATCTCCCTGGGAGCCCTGCCCTCCACCTCTGTGCTTTTAACTGATCAGTGACACTTGTTTGGCACCCCCCAAGGAGTCTGTTTTAAATAGACAGGCCTTTCTCTCACAGAGCTCTACAGCAGGTCCACGTTCCATATGGATCCATCGAGGACTCAGGCTCCAGGGATGCTCAGAGAGCTCACAGCACCAACCAAAGCCCCTCACGGAGCTGCCACCAGCCAACCCATCTCCCTGGGAGCCCTGCCCTCCATCTCTGTGCTTTTAACTGATCAGTGACACTTGTTTGGCACCCCCCAAGGAGTCTGTTTTAAATAGATGCTCCTTGAATAAGACCTACAAAAATACCTTGGCGGCCGCCGTGCCGCTGCGCACGAAACCACAGTGCAGCGAAGAGGAACCACTGGCTTTAAAAAGATAAAATAAATTGAAAAAAAAATAATTAAAATCACACTTCTGCCTGCTCATTTCACCCTCCCACTGTCGTTAGTGTTGCGCAAAGTGAACTGTAATTAGAGGGAAGGGGCGATGCCATGGGTGGTCCTGGGCTGCAGCATCCCTCCCCAACCTCCCCCTTTGCCCTGGTCCTCCAGTCGCCTTCCCGTGCTGCTCTTGTGGGGCTTTCTTACAGCCCCAGGGGAGAGAAAAACATTTGTTTTAAAAACAGGAAAATGTGATTGTAAAACCACAACAATGGGCTGAGGAAGGAGCCGGAGCAGCTCCGAATTTAGCTTTCGAAACAGGGGTTGACTAAATGTTTCTGTCCCGAACCTGCCCACAGCCCCACACCACACGCCCTCTCCTGACTCTGGGTGCAAATGCAATAACTCATCAGCTTCATCTATCCCCATAGAGCCAGGTGCCAAATCTGCACCTCCTAATTCAAGCTTTTCCCATGGGATCTGCAGGCATGGAGATGAACCAGTGGGTTCCTCACTCCTGTCCTAGTTCTGGCCAGGCCAGAGTTAACCTCCCCAAGCAGCCAGCACAGGTGAGCTGAGTTAGCCCAGGTGAGCTGAGTTAACCTGGGCTGTTTTCCACACCATCTGACACCTCTTCCTTATAAAAGCAAATGGTTGGGGAAAGGCACGGGTTGGTTGCCTCCAGGACAGTCTGAGTGTGGCTGGGATGTTGGGTTGCTTGTTCAGTCCTTGCTGGCAGGCAGCACTCTGTCATCGATGGGTCAGTAAGATACTCTGTTAGCACTGGGTGTGAGTGTAACTGGCCATTTCTGTTCTACATTCATGGTGGGTTTTGTCAGTAAACTGTCCTTATCCCAACCCACAGAGGCTCTGTCTGTTTTTCCTCTGGGAGTGAGCGAGTGGCGTGTGGTGCTCAGCCACTGGCTGGGGCTGAACCACCACAGCTCCCTCTGAGGCAAAGCACAGCCCAACTCGTACAGGAGCTTCTACCAACTTCTGCCTTTGCAATACGTAGAATCATAGAAAGGTATGAGTTGGGAGGGACCCCAAGGATCACAGAGCTCCAACCCCCTGCCACAGGCAGGGCCACCAACCTCCAGGCCTGGAGCTACACAAGGTTGCCCAGGGCCCCAGCCAACCTGACCTTGAACACCCCCAGGGATGGGGCACCCACCCCCTCTCTGGGCAGCCCCTTCCAGCCCCTCACCACTCTCTCTGCACAGAACTTCCCCCCAGTCTCTCCTCTCCCCCTTCCCTCCTCCAGCTTCACTCCAGCCCCCTTGTCCTGCCAGTCTCTGCCCTTCAACAAGCTGATTCCCCTCCTGTTCCTCTGCTCCCTTCAGGGACTGGAAGGCTGCAATGAGGTCCCCCCACAGCCTTCTCTTCTCCAGGCTGACCCAGCCCAGCTCCCTCAGCCTCTCTCCACAGGGGAGCTGCTCCTCATCACCCCCATGGCTCCTCTGACCCCTCTCCACCAGCCCCACATCTCTCTTGTATTGGGTTCCCCAGCTCTGGGCACAGGACTCCTGAGGGCAGAGCAGAGAGGGACAATCCCCTCCCTGTCCCTGCTGGCCACGATATAGGATATAGAGAAGCGATTCCAACGTGGCAATCACAGGGAAGCCCACCACACGTTACACATTGGTGGCTCCCTGCTCTTCCTCACCTTTTTCCTTAGGGAAGCTCAGGCCAAGCATTCTCACAGAAAGGGGCTGTATAAATTCAGGGCGCTTCACAAATGTCACCTCCTGAGCGGCTGGAAATTGTTTATTTCCCTTTCAAATGCCCAGAGGGTTTAATATCCAGATAAAGATATAATTACCAGGAAAACCACGTTTTCCTCAGCACCAGGAGAACAAACAAAAGCCTCTGGCACACTCTGGGTGCTGCTCCCAGCTGCTGGGCCTGATGGCATCAGGGGCTGTAAGCCCATGTTATGGCACAGTCTCCTTGGCCACCAGTCTGGGGTCCAACTGGGTGCCCGCTGCCAGCCTGGCCTGCACCAACAGCCAGAACCTGGCTCTTCTTCTCCCCTCAGGGTGATTTTGGGGCCTCCTGAGTGCCCTGTGCTCTGAAGGGTAAAGTGCAGACTTGTTTGGGGGTTAAAAAGGTTGTGGTGAGGTGAGGGTTGGTCTCTTCTCCCAGGTAACTAGCAATAGGATGAGAGGAAACAGCCTCAAGTAGCATCAGGGGAGGTTCAGGTTGGATATTGGGAATCATTTCTTCACAGAGAGTGGTCAGGCCTTGGGCCAGGCTGCCCAGAGAGGTGGTGGAGTCACCATCCCTGGAGGGGTTCAAAGCACATGTAGAAGTGGCACCCCAGGACATGGCCTAGTTGACACGGTGGTGTTGGGCAGACAGTTGGACTTGATGGTCTTTGAGGTCCTTTCCAACCTTAAAGATTCAACAAACCTATGAAAACCAGCTGGGAAGGGTCCCACCACTGCAGGTCCTGCCCCAGGCCCCACCACCCACCCTGCAAGGCCGGGCCCAGAGTGTTCCCCAGCACAGAGGGGCTGTGGGTGGCTCCAGGGCTCTGTGGGTGGCTTTTCCACTCCAGACCGTCCAGGCACAAGCAGATCAGATCCCTGACTCTCAGGGCACAAGGAGGGAGAGCCACCTGTCATCTCAACTCTCTTCAGAGCCAACCAGGGCACAGGAACCACCTGAGTTGGCTTAAACTGGGTGACAGCTAAAAGAGAAACAGTGGTTTCTTCACCTGTTGTGACTCTCTCATGGAGCCAGCTCGAAGAAGGAAACAGT
Organism: Porphyrio hochstetteri; assembly: GCA_020800305.1. NCBI lineage: Eukaryota > Metazoa > Chordata > Aves > Gruiformes > Rallidae > Porphyrio > Porphyrio hochstetteri. The sequence goes on along the minus strand of CM036934.1, from coordinate 2,094,836 downwards.
GATCTGAAGCTAGCAGCTCCCCATCATCTGGCTGATCAAAAACATGACTGAACTGACCCAGGAGGGCAACTTTCCATGGGTGCTGTATCAGTCACCAAGTGAAAAACCACACGTGAAATCCCTGGGCAGAGCAGGCAGGGCTCATCTCCAAAACAGCCCAGATGACTCATGCCCTAGAAAAAGCTGTTCCCCTCTGTCTACTCTAAAGTGATGCGCAGGTGAAGACATCTAAAGGTAGGTGAGATGAATTCAGGCCTTCAGGAAAGTCCCACTGTCAAACCTACGTGCCTAATACATCTCTGGAGGCACACAGGACACCTGCCCATGGAGGAGGGTGGTAAGACATCACAGCAGGTCAGTAAAGATTGAGTGGCCACATGTCCTGACACACAGTGAGAGGCTGAAGAACACCATGTGCATCCAGGAGAAGGCTTTGGGGTGAAGGAATAGATTGTGTCATGCTCAGAGCACACTGAGACACACAGAGCATGCCAGGAGCTGGACAGCCTGATGGTCAAGGAGGTGGGTTGGGAGTAGGACATGCCAACTGCAGTCAGCAGATCCATCCCTGGCAGTGTTCAAGACTGGGTTGGAAGGGGCTTTGGGCAACCTGGGCTGGTGGAGGGTGTCCCTGCCCATGGCTGGGGTGGCACTGGGGAGGCTCTGAGGTCCTTTCTGATTCTGTGGGTTGAGACATGAGGGCATCAGCAGTGAAGTTCCTACTACAGGTAGAAGAGTTGTCATAGGATAATTCAAGGTGAAAGGGATTTCTGGAGGTCTCTAACTCCACCTCCAGCTTGAAACGTGGGCAGCTGTGAGATCTGAATAAGTTACTTGGGGTTTGGTCTTGAGAAGCTCAAGGATGGATCCTGCACAACCTGTTCCAACACCTGACCTGGGAAAGAGTTCCTCTTCAGACCAGAACCTCCCCTGCTTCAACTCATGCTCATGGCTCCTCCTGCCATGCACCATGGTGAAGAGCCTGGCTGCAGCCACACAGCACAGGTACCCAGAGCATCACTGCAGAGTGGTCCTGCAGCACAGGTACCCAGAGCATCACTGCAGAGTGGTCCTGCAGCACAGGTACCCAGAGCATCACTGCAGAGTGGTCCTGCAGCACAGGTACCCAGAGCATCACTGCAGAGTGGTCCTGCAGCACAGGTACCCAGAGCATCACTGCAGAGTGGTCCTGCAGCACAGGTACCCAGAGCATCACTGCAGAGTGGTCCTGCAGCACAGGTACCCAGAGCATCACTGTGAGGACCTCCATGTCACTCCCTACAGCACAACCTCATCTGAGGATCCAAAAGCACCTTCCAAAAGTGGGTCAGGCACCTCACCTGAGGGACCCAAGGCAGACATAGTGCCACCAAGTGGAGACAGACACACGTACAGATGCCCTTGGAACTTGCTCAGAAACATCCAGAGCTCATGGTCCACAGCAGAGAACATGCCCAATCCAAAAGGAATCCAGCAAAGCAAATAAACCCCCCAGCCCCTGACAGCCTGGGCACCCCAGGGGCTGGTTGCACCCAACCAGTCCACCTCCTGCAGTCGGTCTGTGCACCAGCTCTTCTCCTCTTCTCCACGCAGTCCCACAAGGTCTGACAGCAAAGCTTTGGTGAACGCCTCAGAGGAGCCCAAACTGACTTCTGACACTGCCAAATCACAGAATAACAGAATCACAGAATTGTAGGGGTTGGAAGGGACCTTGAGAGATCATCGGGTCCAACCCCCCTGCCAAAGCAGGCTCCCTAGCTCATATTGCTCAGATAGGCGTCCAGGCGGGTCTTGAATATCTCCAGTGAAGGAGACTCCACCACCCCCCTGGGCAGCCTGTCCCAGTGCTCAGTCACCCTCACTGTGAAAAAGTTCTTCCGCATGTTGGTGCGGAACTTCCTATGCTCCAACTTGCAGCCATTGCCCCTTGTCCTGTCCCCACAGACACTGAAAAGGGGCTGGCTGATTCCCCCTGCATCCCCTGCTTCAGATAATTATAAACTTTGATTAGGTCCCCCCTTAGTCTTCTCTTCTCAAGGCTGAACAGTCCCAGCTTACTCAGCCTTTCCTCATAGGGGAGATGCTCTAGGCCCTTAATCATCCTCGTAGCCCTTCTTTGGACTCTTTCCAGGAGATCCCTGTCCTTTTTATACCAAGGAGCCCAGAACTGGACACAATACTCCAGGTGGGGCCTGACCAGGGCAGAGTAGAGAGGGAGGATCACCTCCTTTGACCTGCTGGCTACACTCCTCCTGATGCATCCCAGGATCCCATTGTCTCTCTTGGCCACCGAGGCACACTGCTGGCTCATAGCCAACCTGTCATCTACCAGGACCCCCAGGTCCTTCTCCACTGAGCTCTTCTCCAGCAGGTCATCCCCCAGCCTGTACTGATACAAACAGTTGTTCCTTCCCAGGTGCAAGACTTTACACTTGCTTTTGTTGAACTTCATCTGGTTTCTCACTGCCCAGCTCTCCAGCCTGTCCAGGTCTCTCTGGATGGCAGCACAGTGTTCCTGCGTGTCAGCCACTCCTCCCAGCGTTGTATCATCGGCGTACTTGCTGAGGGTGGATGTTATTCCCTCATCAAGATCATCAATGAAGATATTAAACAGGACTGGACCCAACACTGAGCCCTGGGGAACACCGCTGGTAACAGGCCTCCAGTCAGATTCTACTCCACGAATCACAACCCTCTGGGTTCGGTCCGACAGCCAATTCTCAACCCACCTCACTGTCCACTCATCTATCCCATGCTTTCTCAGCTTTGCTATCAGGATGTCATGGGAGACAGTATCAAATGAGCTTGTTCAGAGCTCAGGATGACAACCAGAGGCAGATGTAAGGAGCTGTGAGGATGGAGATATCCAAAAGGCAAGGAGATGCCCAAAGGCTGCTGAGCAATGACATCCTACCCCCAGCCAGGCCAGTTGGAGCCAGTCTCCTCTGAAAGCAGGGACATCCCTTATGGCCTGGATTTCTCCTGGAGCTGAGACATGGGCCAGCTGTGGTAGGAACAGGGAGGATTTCTGTGCCCAGCTACACAAAGTGCTCTGGAGGTGCCAGTGAAAACCCCCTGGGATGGGGTAGGATGGAGGAAGATGCCAGAGGAGCCAAGGGGAAGCAAAGTGGGATGTCTGAAGCAACCCAGCACTGCTGGGATGACAGATCTCTGAAGTCCCAAGCAAGTGAGGGGACAACCCAGGGCACACATGTGCTCTGGCCAGGGAAGGGTGGCCAGGAGACAGCCACAGATGTGAGGAATCCTGCCTCTGGCCAGCTCCCTTCCTCCCAGAGAGTTTCTGGGACAGACTTTGCAGGCTGAGCTGTGGCTTTTGCTGTGGTTGAGGCATCTTTGACATGGAGCTAATAACTCTGATGGGTTTTTATCTTGGAGGTAGGCAGATAAAAGTTGGAGGAAGGAAGGGCTGAGGGAAGCATCATAACCAGATATCTCAGGACAGACAGACATCAGCTGGATCCCACCAAAAAGCTCCTCCTTGTTCATACCAACCTCTTCAAGGGCCACCTTCCCTTACAGGACAAACCTCAGAGCTCTCAGCCCAGCTTGGAGGTCCTTCCCTTGGGTGGGCTGTAGCCCCACTCTTCCCACCTCCCCTCCCCACCACTTCTCCCATGCCCCAAACCCTTCACAACCTCTTCACCTTTGACACAGGGTCTGTTTCCCCTCCACCTCTTGCCAAGACCTGAAAGTTTCTTTTCCTCTCCTACAGCCCCATCCCAAACCCAAGCAGCACCCTTCCATTTCCCTCCCCCTGTCCCAGATTCCCTCTCCCAACCTCCCCTGCTGCAGTTGCCCACGATGGATGAGAACCTTTCCAAGAGGGCTACTTTTGAAGCACACAGTGCTCATAACAATGAGGCTGTCCAGCTTGAGGTTTCGTGGGGTGATGTCCCAGCACGACGTGGGTGCTGCCCTTGCCTGAGCTCTGAGCACGACTCCCCACAGTTCTTAAGGCTTCCTTTGAACAATCAGAACCTCACCCTCCCCATGACCATGTGGTTACTCATCCTTCAAAGTAATTGGTGGGAAATCAGCCTGTTTTGGTGGAAAAGAAAAAGACATCCATCCCCCTCCCTTCCCCTCAGCTCCGAATAACGAGATGGGGCTCATCCTCTACCCCCTGGGTTTGCCAGGAAGGCTTTTCCTAAAACATCATTTATCCAAAGCCATCAAGGCCAGGTTGGATGGGGCTCTGGGCAACCTTGTGTAGCTCCAGGCCTGGAGGTTGGTGGCCCTGCCTGTGGCAGGGGTTTGGAGCTCTGGGACCCTTGGGGTCCCTTCCATCTCATGCCATTCCATGATTCTATGATCAGCTCCCTGTCTCCCAGGGGACACAGGGAAGGACCAGGTGAACGTGGGCTGGCTGTAAAGTTCAGAAATTGCCCCCAAAGGAGCTTTTCTGTGCTGAGTCTGCATCTTCTCACACTTCCTTTGCCTGGTGTCAGCTCTAAGCTCATGGCTCAGCCCTGGAAGGCATCTCTCTAACACACAGCCTATCAGCCTGCCCAGAAACAGTAAAAGAGATCTTTTATACCCTTTTTTTATCCTACCAGAAGGGATCCTTCAGGTTTTAGACACTGAGCTCACAACCCCCCATGGTAGGGGTGACCCTGTCTGTGTGGTGGAGGCTCTCACCACCACGCTGCCTCGCCTGGCTGCTACAGGTGCACAGGCTGGTGTGGGTGTGAAAGACCTCAAAGCCCCCCCAGCGCCCCCCCTGCCATGAGCAGGACACCCCCCAGCAGCACAGGGTGCCCCAAGCCCCATCCAACCCGGCCTTGAGCCCTGCCAGGGATCCAGGGGCAGCCCCAGCCTCTCTGGGCACCCTGTGCCAGGGTGTTCCCCCTCCCCAGGAAGGATTTCTGCCTCCCAGCCCCTCTCCATCCCCCTCCTGCAGCTGAAGGCCGTTCCCCTGGGCTTGACCCTCCCTGCCCTGGGCACCAGCCCCTCTCCAGCTCTCCTGGGGCCCCTCCTGATTACTTCACTGTTGGCAAAATGGCTTTAAGAACATGGAACACAAAAGCCCAGGCACTGTGCCTTGCTGTGCCTCCAACAGCCCTGTGAATAAACACTTTTTTGAACACAGAATATATGATTTCAAGTATTTTCAGTCCTTAGTTGAAGGTATTCACAGTTTTCCTCCCAAAAAGGCTCTGCTGTGGGTGCCTGTGCTCCATCCCAACACACTGAAGCCACCCCCACCACTCCTTATCAACCCCCTGCTCACATTTTCACCCTCCCATCCTTAGGGTTTTCACTTTTTTCCCCTCATTTTCTCATCTCAGGTGGCCATGGGCTGCTCACCTGGTGGCATCACCTCAATTCCCCCCCAAAGCTCAAGACCCAGCTGATTCTCTCTGTCCCCCCCTCAGAGTTTCACTGCTTGAAACAAGTCACCCCCTTTTTTCTTCCACAAGGTCACATCTCTGGTCCTCATTACAACCTGGCCACGAACTACAGAGCCCACCAGCCCTCCAGACTCAGCACAATCAGACCTGTTATAAATACCACAAAAAAACCCTCTGTCTGTGACTTTCTTACCTGAACCCAGTACCCCTCAAAAGCCTCAGTCCTGCTGGGACTGCACTGTCACCCAAGGGTTTGCACCAGCATCTGATACCTCAAGTGCAGCCTGTTAAAAACATCTTATGACCTCAGAAGCAAAGGGTCTGTAAGCTGCTACCTTTTGCTCATTTTCTTCCCCCTGTGGCTTTCCTTGAAGCCTCCAGGTAGCCTGGAGCATCCTCAGGGGCTTGGTGCACTTGGGCACCCACCTTGCAAAGCATCTGCAGCTGCTTTTCTGTCTCTTCCAGAGAAGCATTTGGCCTCTCACTGCTGTAGGCGGGGAACAAAGACAACCCCAAACCTGAGCTCAGAACTGATGAAGCTTTAATACAAGAGGAAAGAGTGGGTGAAAGAGAAGAGAGAGCTACAGCTTCCCTCTCCTGCTCCTCACTCCCTGGCTGTAATTGGCTTTAATTTGTACTAACCATGATCAGGTGGTGCTGTTTCCAGCTCTAGGGAACAGCCCTGAAGGTGTTTTCATGGCTTGGAAGAGGTTGTAGGGACCCTGGGGTTGAAAACCTTCCTGCTACGTGGGGTCTACAAAGTTCTTCCCCTTTCTTCCCCACTTCTCAGCAGTGCCCCATCACGTGTAGGGCTCAGTTTTCCTGTGTCCTTTTCCTCTCCTGCCTTTCTCACTACCCCCTTCAAAGCCAGGAGACAGGAGCTTGAAAGACAGCTGTCACACCACCAAGGTCAACCATCCCAAAGGCACGCTGGATGCCTGCAGATGATGAGATTTCCCTTCAAGGGTCCTGATGCTTTAAAAGCCACACATCTTCCAATTTACCTCCTGGCTTCTGAACCCCCTAAGGCACCTTGAGCATGTGCTCAACCTTCTCTACAACCCAGAGAACCAAAACCAGTTGGGTTTAGCTGGAAATTCCCAGCCTGGGGTGTAGGAGCATTACACCAGTTTCAGCACTTTTGAGGTAGGACAAAACACAACAAGTTCTTCCATCACAGCTTCCCTCCTCCTAACCATGGTGTCACAACCGGTGTGTTTCTGTCTTGATGCAATTTCCCAACCTATTCACAGAAGGAGAGCAGGGAAGTACCAGGTAGGGGGGCAAGAGGAGAGCTGTAATACCTGTCTTGGGGTGAGGAAGGTGAGAGATGCTCCCTCCCCATGTCCTGGCTCCAGCCACTTGGTCCAGGCTCTGCAAGGTGAATGCTGGTGTGTGGAGAAAGAGTCATTCATGTCATGGAAGTTGTGTATTGTTGTGGTTTAGCCCTGCAGAGCCAGAGTGTTGGGTCAGCTCAGCTCAGCTCAGCTCATCTCCAAGGACCCATCCATGCTGTGGGTCGTATGGTGCCCGCAGCGCAGCCCATGCAGGAGGCTCCTGAGGAGCATCACTGAGAACTTCACACCCTGAAGGTGAAAACTCAGACCTGAGCATCTCAGCCTGGAAGTTGGAGGGCTCTGGTGTCCCCCCCAAGAGCCAGCACCCTTTCTGCCTCCCTCATCTGCAAGAGGGGAGCAGCCTCCACCTGCTAGGAGGTTGATATGTGCATTGGTGAGCAACTGATGGTGAACATGAGGAAGAGCCACCTGCCCTGTTGGTCATCCCCTTTCTTGGCTGGTGTCCACCAGGAGATCCCCCACACAGCCCACCCATCACAGCCTCGCTCAGCTCCTCACAGCACAGGAGGCTGTGCCAGCTGAGGGGATGGAGATGCTGATCTAGGGCTATCTAGGCAAGAGCGATCAGGAATAACACAGGACACACCACACAAAGATGGGTGAAGTGGACTAAAACACCCCAGCTCCCCCTGAGCTTTTGGGCAGGGTATGGTCTGGGTCACAGGGTGCCAGCACCACACCAGCTGTGTTTCCTGGTAAGTGCTACCCAGGCTCTTGAGCCTTAGCAGCGTGTGAGGCCCCAGCTGGAGTCCTGTGTCCAGAGCTGGGGCCCCCAGTACAAGAAGGATGTGGAACTGTTGGAGAGGGGTCAGAGGAGCCACAAAGATGCTCAGAGGGCTGGAGCACCTGCCCTACAAAGAGAGGCTGAGGGAGCTGGGCTGGGTCAGCCTGGAGAAGAGAAGGATGTGGGGGGACCTCATTGCAGCCTCCCAGTCCCTGAAGGGAGCAGAGGAACAGGAGGGGAATCAGCTTGTTAAAGGGATAGACAATGACAGGACAATGGGAATGGATTAAAACTAAAGGAAGGAAGGTTTAGATTAGATATTAGGGGGAAGTTTTTTACAGAGAGAGTGGTGAGGGGCTGGAACAGGCTGCCCAGAGAGGGGGTGGGTGCCCCATCCCTGGGGGTGTCCAAGGCCAGGTTGGCTGGGGCCCTGGGCAACCTTGTGTAGCTCCAGGCCTGGAGGTTGGTGGCCCTGCCTGTGGCAGGGGGTTGGAGCTCTGTGATCCTTGGGGTCCCTTCCAACTCAGACCATTCTATGATTCTATGAATACAAGCTTTACCCACCGAGCCCTGAACCCCACCCTTCACTCCCCTCCACCACCACATCCCCCAGTCCTCCCAAGCAGCTACAAGGATGCCTGAACACCCCCCACCCAAGGTTGCAATCAAAGAGCTGAGGATCAAGAGAGCCCAAAGAGACCCTGAAACACCAAAGATGGGTTGGATGAGAGTAGCCCAGAGAGGATGACAGTACCTTTGTTGTCAGTGCTCATCTGCCCAGCCAGAGCTGCCTGCTGCCCTTCAGGTTTCCGTCTCTCTTTTGCCCCGGTGCATGTGACAGTCCCCAGGCAGAGCAGCTCTTTAGTGTGGTCTGCAGTGTGTGTGTGGCAGGGAGCCCTGCTCTCTAGCTTTCTTCTGGGTGCAGTTTCCATGCTGGGTTTCAGAATGACGACCTCTGATGCTGCGCTGCCGCGGGGCAGCGGCTCGCTCGCTCGCTCGCACAAGTGGGTTTATCTCGCATCCTTTCATGTTACTCTCACACCCAGCTGGGGGCCAACTGGTTTCAAAATAAAATCCTGCTGCCAGAAGCTCTTGGGACTCTACCAACCTCTTGCAAACACTTTGAGCTGTCGCAGAAAATGGGCCCCTTTCCATGAATGCTCCCGCTGGCATCATTGGTCACCCGGGGATTCCCGGACAATGAATATCCCAGGAGCAGATGTAGTAAGATGCCCAGTTTTATAATCTGGGTGGTGTGGAGAGACTAAAATTGGAGCAGCTTTGGAGCCACCCACGCTCACCCAGGAAGGGAAAAATCCCCCCCTTGGAGGATTTACAACCCAAAGCTCAGACACCCACACGGACGAACGGCCAGGCCCAGGTAACAAGGCAGGAGAAAAGAGAAAGGAGAAGCCATCCCCTGTGTTCTGCAGGAAAGGCAAGGGGATGCCCAAGCATAAGGGATCACCAGGGGGGGCAGGAATCACCCCAACTCTTGGTTGGGCATCCCAGAGCATCAATATCCCCCTCCTCGTGCCTGGAAGCCTGTCCCTCCAGCCCAGTGTTTACTGGAAGTTGGTTCTTTCTGTGGTCAGCCCTGCTGGGCTGTGGCTTTGCTTTCACACTGGTCCAGAGCTGATGGAGGAGCCTGGTCCTGTTCCTCTTCCAAGCCAAGGAAGGTTTTGACATGGGCAGCTGTTGACAGGGAGGCCTGGAGGTATTTCTGCTGTGGGGTCCAAGAGGGAGGCCAAGAACAAGAGGGTGAGTTCACAGAATCACAGACTCACAGCGGTTGGAAGGGACCTCCAGAGATCATTGGGTCCAACCCCACTGCCAAAGCAGCTCCCCAGGACAGGTCGGTGTCCAGATGGGGCTGGAATCTCTCCAGAGAAGGAGACTCCACACCCCCTGGGCAGCCTGTCCCAGGGCTCCCTCACCCTCACTGGGAAGAAGTTCTTCCCCAGATTGGGGGGAACTCCCTGTGCTCCAACTTGAGCCCATCGTCCCTTGTCCTGTCCCCACAGACACTGAGCAGAGGCTGCCCATGTCCCCTGTGTCCCACCCTTCAGCTATTGATCCCCATTGATCAGCTCCCCTCTCAGTCTCTTCTCTCCAGGCTGAACAGCCCCAGCTCCCTCAGCCTTTCCTCACAGGGGAGATGCTCCAGGCCCTTCAGCATCTCTTATCCATCCTCTGGACTCTCTCCAGGAGATCCCTGGCTGTTTGATCCCAGGGAGCCCAGAACTGGACACAACACTCCAGGTGGGGCCTGAGCAGGGCAGAGCAGAGGGGGAGGATCCCCTCCTGTGACCTGCTGGCCACTCTCCTCTTGATGCCCCCAGGATCCCATTGTCTCTCTCAGCCCCCAGGGCACACTGCTGGCTCATGGCCACCCTGTCACCCACCAGGACCCCCAGGTCCTTCTCCACAGAGCTCCTCTCCAGCAGCTCCCCCCCAGCCTGTCCTGATTCAAGCCAGTTCACAGACCATCATCATTTGAAAATAGCTGGAGGCAGAGAACCTGGACCAGTTCTTCTGCTGGGAAGGATCCTGCAGCTCAGTGTCTTCCCCCCACCACGCTGGTGGAGATTAATTTTCTCCCTCTAATTGTCCTTCTGTTCTCAAATCATTAATGTGTGCCTGGAGTCTGAGGAACTCTTGGTTTATGTTGCAGCCAAATGGCAAATCAGGAGAGAGCCCAAGTGAAGTTTCCACGTGGCTCAAGCTGTGTCTGTCTCCCCTGCCATGAAATGAATCCACTCCCACTAAGTCACAGCTCTTACCTGGGGACTGGAAGTCATCCCACTAAGTCTGGGGTGAAGATCTACATGAGCTAAGGGACACAGTGCTAAATTGTCCACAGCAGCCTGCTCCCCACACCCCTACTCCTGAAGTACCCCCTCCCCACACCCCCACTCCCTCCCCACTGGGGTGTTTATTGCTTAGGAGCAAAAGCCACTGACTACAGCTCTGTGTATATGAAGAGAGGAGGAGAAATCAAGGACACATCCAGTGATGGAGCCTCTCTTATTTTTGGGGGGATACAACAAGCAAGGAAAAATGCCCAGTGCCCTGGGTACAGCTCAGGAAGACCCAAATCCAACGCTGCCACTGAGAAAACTCAATGATTCACTCTGATGAGTAAGATAACCTGAGGCATGTCATCTTCCTTCCCTTTACATCAGGCGTGAGAGAGGTGGATAAGAGAGTAGATGCTCCCCAGCAGAAAGAGTTTATATGAAATATAGGGTCAAATTATCTTCTTATGCAACAGCCCTGCAACTTATAAAAAAATCTAAAGCTGGAGGACATAAATCAACCACTAACTGCCTGGGGTTAAAGAGAAGCTTCCTCTCCTAGCAGCCTGTTGCGTAAGTGTCTTTTAGTGGGAGCTCCTATCTTCTGAGATCTGTTAGAAGGAGGTTGGCTGGACTGTAGGGCTGTGTCTTGATGATCTTCTCAGTGCCCTTTTGCTCTGGTCCATCCTCCAAGCCAGTGAGGTGCAACAGCTCCCTGCTTCGTGCCATGGCTACTGCAGTGCACAGCTCAGCTCATGCTGGGCTTGATCCCACCACTGAGCTCGATCCCACCACTGAGCTCGATCCTACCACTGAACTTGATCCCACCACTGAACTTGATCCCACCACTGAGCTTGATCCCACCACTGAACTCAATCCCACCACTGAGCTCAATCCCCCCACTGAGCTCGATCCCCCCACTGAGCTCGATCCCACCACTGAACTTGATCCCACCACTGAGCTTGATCCCACCACTGAACTCGATCCCACCACTGAGCTCGATCCCCCCACTGAGCTCGATCCCCCCACTGAGCTCGATCCCACCACTGAGCTCGATCCCCCCACTGAGCTCGATCCCACCACTGAACTTGATCCCACCACTGAGCTTGATCCCACCACTGAGCTCGATCCCACCACTGAGCTCGATCCCACCACTGAGCTCGATACCCCCACTGAGCTCGATCCCACCACTGAACTTGATCCCACCACTGAGCTTGATCCCACCACTGAGCTTGATCCCACCACTGAACTTGATCCCACCACTGAGCTCGATCCCACCACTGAGCTCGATCCCACCACTGAACTTGATCCCACCACTGAGCTCGATCCCACCACCATCCCATTTTCTAAGCCCTGCTCTAAGGGCTTTAGCACCTTCCCTTGCTCTGGCTCAGGTCCTGGAAAACTTCCTAAGGGATTAGTGACTCCTTTCCACGTGCAGTCTGTCCCTGCCAGCCACTGTGTTGCTGCTGTCCCAGGGAAAGGCTGGAAAAGCCTCTCAGGTGGGGCACTCGCTTCCCCTGGGGATGCAACTGGGAAGCCACAGCAGGACCTTCCTCAGAAATGCACAGCAGCCTTACTGAGACCACCCTGCAGCTGCCACCCCTCCTCCATCCATGGAGACCAGAGTGGTGCCACAGGGCTGGTTCTTCCCAGCAGCTTGTGAGTGTTTGCTCTAAACCCCCCTGTGAGCCCAAGCAGGGGGGTCCCAGTGGGACACGTGTTCCCAGGACAGACATCAGATGAGAAGCAGCAGCTCACGCTGCTCCTCAAGGCTGTTCAGCATCCCCAGAGCTGGCTGGGATGACACATGCCCACCCAGCCTCTGGAAACCAGCTCCAGGTCTAGAGGCAGCCCAGCAAAGTCCCCATCCTGGCAGAGACTGTTCCTGCTTCACTTCCCATCCTCCACAGCTCCCCCCAGCCCATCAGCAGGCTAAACTGATTTCCACCAGCCATTTCTGGCAGAAACTTGTTCTATTTATATTTTAACCCTTGCCTTCCTCCCCTCCCTCCCACTAAATAAACCAGAAACAGAGAGAAATCACTACGAGCTGCAGCCACCAGCCTTTGTAGCACCGTGTTCTGCTAGAAAAAACCCACAGGGGGGGTAGGGAAAGCCAGTATTCCCAGTGCCCCCCTGCTTGCTGCTCACCCCATGCTGTGGGACACATGGGATTGGGGCTCCAGGGCTGGTGTGAACACGCTGTTTGTTTGGTGGCTGTTCAGCTACGGTTATTTTTAGCTGGTGACGCCCAGGGTATTTCGCTTCAGGATGTCCGGTCTGAGGCTCTTTCTGGGAATCCCATGTTCTCTAATTGTAAACAGCCCCATTCAGTTGCCTGCGAGAGGCCCCGACTTAGGCAGTCAGGTGTGAGTCAAACAGGAAGCCGCTGCTGCGCAGGCGAGTGGGTGCCAGCGCCGAAAAGGTGCCCTCGGTTAACTCACGGGACCTGGGCACACAGCCCAGCCCTGGCCAGGCTGATCTACCCTGCTGGCATGAGGCTGGGGGGGTTTGGGATGCTGCCCATGGGATGCTGCCCATGGGATACTGCCCATGGGATATTGCCTATGGGATGCCGCCCATGGGATACTGCCTATGGGATACTGCCTATGGGATATTGCCTATGGGATGCTGCCCATGGGATACTGCCCGTGGGATACTGCCTATGGGATACTGCCCATGGGATATTGCCTATGGGATATTGCCCATGGGATGCTGCCCATGGGATACTGCCCGTGGGATACTGCCTATGGGATACTGCCCATGGGATATTGCCTATGGGATATTGCCTATGGGATGCTGCCCATGGGATACTGCCCGTGGGATACTGCCTATGGGATGCTGCCCATGGGATATTGCCCATGGGATGCTGCCTATGGGATGCTGCCCATGGGATACTGCCCATGGGATATTGCCTATGGGATGCTGCCCATGGGATATTGCCCATGGGATGCTGCCCATGGGATGCTGCCCAAGGGATGTTGCCCGTGGGATACTGCCTATGGGATGCTGCTTGGGGGATACTGCCCATGGGATACTGCCTATGGGATGCTGCCCATGGGATATTGCCCATGGGATACTGCCCATGGGATACTGCCCGTGGGATACTGCCTATGGGATGCTGCCCATGGGATACTGCCTATGGGATGCTGCTTGGGGGATACTGCCTATGGGATGCTGCCCATGGGATACTGCCTACGGGATGCTACCAGTGGGATACTGAGAGTGGGAACATGGGAACATGAGTCCATCCCTAGGGATCATGGCTCCCAAGGCACCTCAGTGTGGAGAAAAGCTTCCCTGGAGCAGCCCGTGTGCGGAGCAGCGCTGCCAGCAGGGAGCACGGCATGTGCCAGGTTGTGCCCATCTCTTATCTGACTCATTTCAGCAGCTCAGGGGAAACCCTGGCACTGATAAACAGCTCTCTGCTCCCTGCCTCAGCATTCACTAACCGAAATCTGGAGTCTATTTTTAACCCTGAAACCCCCACTGGGAGCCGGGGGGGTCGAGCCGGCAGCGCAGTGCAGCGGGTCCGGCCGGCACCATCGTAGAATCATAGAATGGTCTGGGTTGGAAGGGACCCCAAGGGTCACAGAGCTCCAACCGCCTGCCACAGGCAGGGCCACCAACCTCCAGGCCTGGAGCTACACAAGGTTGCCCAGGGCCCCAGCCAACCTGGCCTTGAACACCCCCAGGGATGGGGCACCCATCCCCTCTCTGGGCAGCCTGTTCCAGCCCCTCACCACTCTCTCTGTAAAAATTTCCCCCTAATATCTAATCTAAACCTTCCTTCCTTTAGTTTTAATCCATTCCCCTTGTCCTGTCATTGTCTATCCTTTTAAAAAGTTGAATCCCCTCCTGTTCCTCTGCTCCCTTCAGGGACTGGGAGGCTGCAATGAGGTCCCCCCACAGCCTTCTCTTCTCCAGGCTGACCCAGCCCAGCTCCCTCAGCCTCTCTCCATAGGGGAGCTGCTCCAGCCCTCTGAGCATCTTCGTGTCTCCTCTGACCCCTCTCCAACAGTTCTCCATCAAGCTTGGGGACTTGTGGCACTGCCAGCCCCGTTTCCCAGTCTGAGCTGGCTCGTGCTGCTGTTTACTGGGGTGATTTCACTGTGGCATTGGCAAGTTATCGAGCCAAGTGAGACCAAAAACAAGTCACACAGGCACTTTCCATGCTGTGTGGTGGCACCATGCCCCCGGATGGGGTATGCAAAACCAAAAGGCTCCAACTTTGAACTTTCCAGCATGTCCCCCAAACTAAGAGTGCTGCTTCACCTGCTGGGCAAGGCTCATTTTGGAGGGGGTGGGTCCGAGGGGAGGATGCAGTAGAGGGGCAAGTGGGCTGGAAAAAGCCTCAAGATGGGGTTGAATGGAAACCATATTCAGGCCACACTGATCTGTGAGGGACATTTTCATAGAATCACAGGGGTTGGAAGGGACCTCAAGAGATCATTGGGTCAACCCCCCTGCCAAAGCAGCTCTCTAGCTGATACGGCACAGATAGGCATCCATATGGGTCTTGAGATGGAGACTCCACCACCCCCGTGGGCAGCCTGTCCCAGGGCTCCCTCACCCTCACTGGGGAAAAGTTCCTCCACATGTTGGTGCAGAACTCCCTGTGCTCCAACTTACAGCCATTGCCCCTTGTCCTGTCCCCACAGACACTGAAAAGGGGCTGGCTGTGTCCCCCTGCATCCCATCCTTCAGATATTGATCAACATTAATAAGGTCCCCCATTAGTCTTCTCTAGGCTGAACAGTCCCAGCTCACTCAGCCTTCTTCTTATTATTCCCTTCCCTCCTGCTCAGGGCTGTGGTGTACACAGGCACACACCAAACACACCAGCCAGGACCAGTGTAAGCACACACAGCATCTCCCAGTGCAGCTATGGGATGCAGCAAGGTGAAGTGATAAGACCTTGTGGTTCTTTGGGTCTCCAACTCTCCTGTTGCAGCTCATCCCCTGTGAGATGCCCAGCTGCTCTGCCTGGAAATGGCACAAGAAGTGGCATTTCCATCTCCCAGCCCAAGTAAGAGCAGGAAGGGCAGGGGCAAGACAAACCATGTCAAAGCCTGAGTCGCTGCAGAGCTGCTGCATCCGAGGTGATGCATGTCCCAGCCTGGGTGATGAGATGAAGGCTGCCCCTGCCACAGATTCAGGAGGGAATCATAGAATCATAGAATGGTCTGAGTTGGAAGGGACCCCAAGGGTCACAGAGCTCCAACCCCCTGCCACAGGCAGGGCCACCAACCTCCAGGCCTGGAGCTACACAAGGTTGCCCAGGGCCCCAGCCAACCTGGCCTTGAACACCCCCAGGGATGGGGCACCCACCCCCTCTCTGGGCAGCCTGTTCCAGCCCCTCACCACTCTCTCTGTAAAAAATTTTCCCCTAATATCTAATTTAAACCTTCCTTCCATTAGTTTTAATCCATTCCCCCTTGTGTGTCATTGTCTATCCTTTGAAAAAGTTGATTCCCCTCCTGTTCCTCTGCTCCCTTCAGGCACTGGAAGGCTGCAGTGAGGTCCCCCCACAGCCTTCTCTTCTCCAGGCTGACCCAGCCCAGCTCCCTCAGCCTCTCTCCATAGGGGAGCTGCTCCTCATCACCCCCATGGCTCCTCTGACCCCTCTCCACCAGCCCCACATCTCTCTTGTATTGGGTTCCCCAGCTCTGGCCACAGGACTCCTGAGGGCAGAGCAGAGAGGGACAATCCCCTCCCTGTCCCTGCTGCCACCCCTCTGCTGATGTAGCCCAGGATCCCATCGCCCTTCCCAGCTGCAAGAGCCACTGCTGGCTCATGTTAAGTTTCTCATCCACCAGAATCCCCAAGTCCTTCTCAGCAGGGCTGCTCTCAAGAAGCTCTTCTCCCAGCCTGGATCTATGTCTGGGATTCTGGGAAGTTGAAGCTGGGGTTGGCAAAGCCACTGGCTGCTGCAGGTGCTGGCAGGAGGTTTTTCTGCTCCTCATGCACTGGGGGAGCAGATCCAGGCTGGTTCCAGGAGCAGGGCAGGATGCCTCCTGCTTTCTCTGGCTTGGTTTTTGGAGAATCCAGGGGGAAGGCTTCCAGCCATCCTTGGGGAAACACCTCCACTCCCAAACATGGCAGGAGGGAAGAGAGAGTCTGGTTGTAATTCCTGCCTGCACAAAGGCTGCCTTTCACAGCAGGGCCCCATCCCCACCGTGGGATGACACCTGACATTTCCTTTCCAAAGCCCCCACACTCTTTGCTAACAGATTCTGGGACAGGTCTTTAAGGAAATTCCTGTGGCTGAGACTCCAAAACACCTTTGCTCTTCTCCCTGCACACAGCAGCCACTCCAAAGGCAGCTCCAGTGGGAGATGCTTTGATCACATCCAACTGGCTCCACCAGCCACCAGCACCCCTGGACCATTTTCTGCCCAGCCCAGGCTTCCAGCCTTCTTATGGGCATGCACTGAAATCCTTTGGGATCCCTCTCCTCCAGGGCACTTCAGACCAAAGCTCAGCAACCCAGAAATAAGTCAGGAAGCATCAATCCTCCTTGGAACCCCAAGAAAGAGGTTTTCCCTGTGGGAGAGGCCACCGGGGAGTCGCACAGCGGGCCCCCCACACTGAGGGTGACCTGTGTGCCTGTCCCCAGGCTCTGGCTGTTGCTGCTCCAGTTGGAGAGGTACTCTAAAGCCTTCCTTTCCTGACACACGTGGGATGAGGCCAAGGGGTCGTGTTTTGGACAACCTGGCTTTTCCATGGCAACCGGCAGTGATGTCACCGGCGTGCAACGATGGGAAGGGGCTGGGGAATGAATGGGGAAGGCTCCAGGGCTGGGGCAGGAGAGGAGGCTGAGGAGGTGGGGGACGTGCTTGCAGAGGGCTGGGGCTGCCTGAGAGCAGCCCAGGCAATGATTGCCTTGGACAGCCCCAAGCTGAAGCACAGCGAGGGCAGAGTCAGGCACAGCAGCTGTTGCAGAGACCATCCTGCCCTCTCCACCATCCTCCTCCTCCTCCCATGCCCCGTGCCTCACCCCCCCAGCAGCATTTCACCCCCCTGCAACCAAACACAGCCAGCTCCAGCTGGCTAAAAGCTCTGACCATCTCTCTGTGCAGGGGCATTCGTGGGATTAACCCCTCCCACCCTTCTCCCCAGGGCCTGGGAGCTGCTCTGCTTCCCCTTCCCCACCCCCTCTCCCCTCTCCCCTGCCCCCTCTCCTCCCTTTCCCCTGCCCCTTCTCCCCCCCTTCCCCTGCCCCTGCCACCTCTCCCCCCTTCCCCTTCTCCCCCTGCCCCTGCCACCTCTCCCCCTGCCACCTCTCCTGCTTCCCCTGCCACCTCTCCCCCACCCCCTGCCCCCTTCTCCCCCCTTCCCCTGCCCCCTCTCACCCCTTCTCCCCCCTTTCCCCTGCCCCTTCTCCCCCCTTCCCCTGCCCCCTCTCACCCCTTCTCCCCCCTTTCCCCTGCCCCTTCTCCCCCCTTCCCCTGCCCCCTCTCACCCCTTCTCCCCCCTTTTCCCCCCTTCCCCTGCCCCTTCTCCCCCCTTCCCCTGCCCCCTCTCACCCCTTCTCCCCCCCTTCTCCCCCCTTCCCCTGCCCCTTCTCCCCCCTTACCCTGCCCCCTCTCACCCCTTCCCCTGCCCCCTCTCCCCCTTCCCCTTCCCCCCCACTTTGTTCCCACAGCTGCTCCTCATCCCATCACAAATTCCCTCCCTGCAGGGGAGCCCCTTTACAACAGCACAATAATTAAAACCCAGGGCAGACAAGTCTGGGTGGCACTGACAGTCAGCATCTGGCACCCTGGGGCACTTTGAAAGCTCTCATGCAGCGGTGTCTGTCCGTCTGTCTGTCTGTCCAGGCTTCCTGGGGCTGGAGCCATCTGATACTGCAGAGCTTCACCTCTGGGCATCACGCTGCAGCGAAGCCCTCTCTGGATTAGCTCCTAGATGCTCCCAGGGTAAACACACTGAGGAAAAATGTCCCTGTGCACGTGGAGCTGCCAAGGAGCCGCTGTCCCACCTGCTTGTGATGTGATGGAAGAGTCTGAGCATCTCTTGCCCACCCCAGAAGCACCTACACAGGCACCAAGTATCAGCTCTACCCCCACCCCTGACTCCTCACTGATGCTTTGGGACTGACCTGTTGTAGCCAAGGAGGGAACAAGGTTGGTACCATACTGGAGAGGTGAGAAATGAGCTGCCTGGGCTTACAAAGGAGCTAGAGACCCCCCCAATCCATCTCCCATCCCTGGGGGTGTTCAAGGCCAGGTTGGCTGGGGCCCTGGGCAACCTTGGGTAGCTCCAGGCCTGGAGGTTGGTGGCCCTGCCTGTGGCAGGGGGTTGGAGCTCTGTGGTCCTTGGGGATCCAACCCAGACCAGTCTGGGATTCTATAATCTCAGCCACAGTGGGCAGAGACTGGGAGCACAGGTTTAACTGGTGATGAAGTTTTCACTGGCTGCATCCACAGAAGATTCCCCTGCCTGGAGGTCCTTGTGGCACAGCAAACAAACACACAAGGAAACATGGGGGGGATGTGATCCACAGCTCAGTTTTAACTCCTTGCTCTTGTGCTGGGTCTTTGTGTGATGCTGGGCAAGTCATTTAAATGACCTGTTACAAATACACCATCCCCAACAGGGAATGGAAGAGTCTCTGGTGAATAAAACCCAACAAACCAACCCAAACATTCCACTATGAGACACATCAACAAAAAAATCAGTTAAGAGACTGGTGAACTGCAAAGCAACTGGGTGCTTCTGGCTGTGGATCCTGCCCTGAGCAGGGGGGCTGCAGAAGCACGGGGAGGATGTGCCTGTGCTGCCTGTGACAGCACAGAGCTGCTGGCAAATCAAAGCCAAACAGGCTCCATAGCAGGAGGCTCAGCTGTGGTGTGAGCACAGCACAGGGAATGCCTGCCCTGTGTTTGGGATGTCAGTGAAAGGGTTTGTGTCCAGTTCTGGGCTCCCTGGGATCAAACAGACAGGGATCTACTGGAGAGAATCCAGAGGAGGGATAAGAGATGCTGAAGGGCCTGGAGCATCTCCCCTGTGAGGAAAGGCTGAGGGAGCTGGGGCTGTTCAGCCTGGAGAGAAGAGACTGAGAGGGGATCTGATCAATGGGGATCAATAGCTGAAGGGTGCGACACAGGGGGACATGGGCAGCCTCTGCTCAGTGTCTGTGGGGACAGGACAAGGGACGATGGGCTCAAGTTGGAGCACAGGGAGTTCCCCCCCAATGTGGGGAAGAACTTCTTCCCAGTGAGGGTGAGGGAGCCCTGGGACAGGCTGCCCAGGGGGTGTGGAGTCTCCTTCTCTGGAGAGATTCCAGCCCCATCTGGACACCAACCTGTCCTGGGGACCCTGCTTTGGTGGGGGATTGGACCTGATGATCTCTGGAGGCCCCTTCCAACCCCTGTGATCCTCTGCTTTCAGCCTCAATCAAACCATTTTCAGCCCACAGCATCCTCCAGCACGTTCAGCCCAGCACACACTGCCTGTGGCAGGGGGGTTGGAGCTGTATGACCCTTGGGGTCCCTTCCAACCCATGCCATTCTATGATTCCATGACTCCACACAGCCATCCCCATCGAGACCCAACACCACCAGCATCGCCCATGGGATGGATGGGGAAGGAGGGGGGGGGGGAAAAACCCAGGAGAAAACAAACCAACACCACAAAAGACCTTCCAGAAATGCTGCACAAAAAGTGAACACTCAGCAGAGAGAGGTTTCCTGCTCAGTGAGAGTTGGCTGGGGAACCAACAGGAAATCACTGCTTCCTGCCTGCAGAGGAAGCGCCTATCTAATGCCTGTGATCAAAAACAAACAGCACTTCAATTAAACAAACAAAGGGCCTAAAACTTCAACAGCTTGCAGCCTGGGTCAGCTCCAGAGGCAGGGAAAGGCATCCAAAAATAAGAGGCTGCTAACCTTGTAAAAGGCCCCCATCCCCTTCCCCCTCGCTGCTCAGGCTGCATGTGCAGAAAGCCAAGGGAGCAGGGGACACCCTGGATGTGGCTCTGAGGGGGTGCTGCCCCAGGGAAGGGGAAGAGGTGGCCTCCAGTGTTGTCCCCAACTCTTGAGTTTGGCAAAGGACTGCTGCCCCCAGACAGAGCTCAGTCCCACACATCCCTGGTGCTTGATGCTGTGGGTGAGGCAGGAACTCCAACTTCATCAGAAAAACCTTCTGCTCCAGCCTTACAGCTCTGAAGAGCTTGAGAAACACTTGCACAAGGACAGCAGCCACAGCTTGGTGCCTTCTGACTCTTGGGAAGCAACCTGGTCCATCCCACAGCCATTTAACTCATTGAGCTGGCAGACATCACCTTCCTCCTGCCCAAGGTCCAGCTCAGACACCTGTGACTTCTTCCAGCTTTAAACCAGGTCCTTCTGCCTGGTCTCTACTCTGCTTGTCTCAATTTTGGGTTGAGAGCCGGTTTCAGGTGTAGGAATGTTTCCTTTCTGATCAGCTACAGAGATTTGGAGGGGTGGGGATGTTCTAATTCAGATCCATTTCTCTTAACTACCATGGATTCAGGGAAGAGGAAGAGGGATCCCCTCTTACTGCATCTGAGCAGTGCAGGATTTGCAGTCCTGGGGCTATAAATCATTCCCAGGAGTCACACAGCATCGTGATCTTGAGCTTCCCAAGCTTTCAGGATTTCACCTCTATTAAGAAGCCAGAGGATGCTGAGGGCTGTGAAATGCCTGGGAATCTCCCAGGATTCTTCTAACGGGCTGAAAACCTGTTGTCTGGAGTGGATTGATCTGAAAAGCCAGCAGGATTCAGCAGCCAGGTCCTCCCTGTCCTGGTGCCTGGGAGAAGCAGGGTCTGCTGCAGTATTTATTGAGTGTGTTAGAGGGTTGGGGTCTCCCTGAAGGAATGATGACCACAGACCTCCTGCCCTTCACCAGCTTTAAAGCCCAGGCACAAAGAGTTTTGCTTCAATCCCAAACCCTCAGGATGTCTCCAAATCAAACCCCATCTATGGAAAGCCTGTATCCCCTGCAAGCCATGTCCCCAACCCCAGAACAAGCCCTTTCCCCCCACCATGAGGCTCTCTGCCTCTTGATGGGTCCTCCAGCCTCTCCATCCCACCCCAAAGCTCTGGCATTGCTCATTCTACACATGTCCAGTGCTCTGGGCTTTTCCAAAGCCAGGCTGGCTGGAGAAAACCTGCTCTCCCAGCATGAAAGTGAGCACAGAAGAAAAAGAAAGTAAAAAAAAGACTAAAGAAAAAGGCTGGGGTTGTCCTGGGACTTTGTGTTTGAAAGGGAGGGGTGTCTCCATCTCACTGAGCAGCTTGACAACAGGGTGAGAAATATGGTTGGAGAACAAAGGATGGGGAGCAGTTACCAGGGAGGAGCAGGCTGGCATGAAAAGAAAGGTTAGAGCAGGCTGAACCAGGGTGTTACCTGTCTCCCAGCCTGCTGGGGACCAGCACAAGCCACATACTGGTCACCCAGGTTTGTGGTGGCACTGGAAGGACCTGGGAGGCTCCATCTCCTCCTGCTCCATCCTCTGTGCCAGGGGTGGGAGCTGCAGCTCAGCTGTGGGTTTGCACCAGTGCTGCAAAGCTCAGGATGGGTTTTACAGACCCACACACACCTGCCAGACGTGGCACAGAGAGCACAAGGAGGGTTTTTTAAATATATATATTTTTTTTCCCCTGTTTTCAATGCATTTGGAGGATGCCAAGGGAGCAGCAGCAAACAGGCTCATGAAATAACTATTCCCAAGTCACCAGCAGCCCTTGAATCACTTGGATGGCAGATTTCAAGGGTGGGGGGCTGTGTGTGACCACCACAAAGCCCCCTTAGCATCATCAGGTGCAGCCCTCATAAACCCACTGGCTGGTTGGGGCTCAGACATGGGTTTATTCTTCTCATCTGTCTGGTTTGTTCAAGGGAAAATAAGTTGACCTGTTTCCTGGCATTACAGCTGCCCTCTGGTTTTATTTGCTTTTAAAACAAACTTCCTGATGAATTCACCAAGCCCAATTAATACATCTCTAAAGCCCATCTTCCTGATGGTGCAAGACAATGCCTGGCTGTGTCTGGCCAGGAGAGATACCAAGGGGTGAGTGTCACTGGCAATAAGGTCACAGCTGGGTACCTGTCACTTCCTATCCCTGAATGCCATGAGGGTGATCAAGTGCATCCCATCATCTCCATTCACCAGTTGGTCCAGGGGGTCATTTCTAGGTGCTTTGTCCCAGTTTCCCTTCCTGTGTGACACCCCCCCACTGAGACACCCCAAGCTTGGCTTCCCCAAGGGCCACAAAACCAGGATGGTGGAAGCCAGAAAATTCCAGTAGTCCATGAAAATGCCAAGAAGTGACATCAGATGGGATGAGAGTCCACAGAGCAGTGCTGCCATCCCACCCATCCCTCTCTCCTTAGCCCAGTCTGCCCGTTTACCCACTGGTGTGACACTGGTGCTGTCAGAGGGGGTGGCTGGGTGCAGCACTGGTGATGGCAGCGATCACTGAGCCTTGCCAAAAATGTCCCTGCTGGGATAAGCATAGAATCCCAGCCTGGGCTGGGTTGGATCCCCAAGGGTCACACAGCTCCAACCCCCCTGCCACAGGCAGGGCCACCAACCTCCAGGCCTGGAGCTACACAAGGTTGCCCAGGGCCCTAGCCAACCTGGCCTTGAACACCCCCAGGGATGGGGCACCCACCCCCTCTCTGGGCAGCCCCTTCCAGCCCCTCACCACTCTCTCTGCACAGAACTTCCCCCCAGTCTCTCCTCTCCCCCTTTCCTCCTCCAGCTTCACTCCAGCCCCCTTGTCCTGCCAGTCTCTGCCCTTGAACAAGCTGATTCCCCTCCTGTTCCTCTGCTCCCTTCAGGGACTGGAAGGCTGCAATGAGGTCCCCCCACAGCCTCCTCTTCTCCAGGCTGACCCAGCCCAGCTCCCTCAGCCTCTCTCCACAGGGGAGCTGCTCCTCATCACCCCCATGGCTCCTCTGACCCCTCTCCACCAGCCCCACATCTCCCTTGTACTGGGGCCCCAGCTCTGGACACAGGACAGAGCAGAGAGGGACAAGCCCCTCCCAAGGGCTGAGCATCAGGGCACAATCCTAAATCAGAGCTCCTGTGCTGAAGCACCAGCACCAAATACTCTCAATCCAAGTCATTTTAAACAACCTCTGGTCCTTCCTACTGCCTGGCAGATAAAAGGGTTGCTGATGCTGTTCCATCCCTTGCTGGAAAATACATGCAACATCCCTGGAAAGTTGCTGGTTAATATGGAAACACTGGCCAGCTTCCTCATTGCACGAGTGCCAGGAGCACAGACCAGCTCCTGGAGGCTGCAGTGGAAGGGGACTATGGGCACAGGAGTGGGGAAGACTTCCAGTGGCACTAAAGTTCTCCCTGCCCCTAAAAACCAAGGGAAGACAATGACACCCTGGAAAAACTCCATTAAATCTGGAGGTTTCCTCTACATTTGTATTAATAAATGTCAATTCCTGCTGGAAAAGTGCCTGTCCCCAGCAGCAGCACAACAGTTTTGGAGGTTTCCTCCTGCTGCTGACCTGAGATCTGTTCAGTGTCAAGCCTGGAGCTGCTCCTCACACCTCATTCTGCTACTTTAAAGCCCAATTTTATCCCACTCCTTCAGCTTCGTGGGATTGAAGGTGAGTGCAGCTTGCTTCCCTCATGTCAGCAAGATCTGATCCTCCCTGGAGTGGGGTGGCTGTGTCCATCTTCATCTAGCCTGGGGTCCATTCCCAAGCCATCACTATCCCCAACTCCCAGGCCATGTTCAGAGGTTGGTATCCCAAAAATTCTGGATTTAGTCAAGGTCTGTGGCTAAGAGCAAGTGGCACAAGCAGAGCAGCACTGGGATGGAGGGAAAACACTCCAGTTGGACCAGAACTGTGATTTTTATGGGGAGAAAAACCTTGAAAACCTATCCAGCCTGCTCTGGTGTTCTGCATAACAGACTACACAGGCTCTTCCATGACTTCTGCACAAGTTCTGCAGGGCAACTGGACCCAGTCTGCTCCCAACAGTTTGTGTGCTGCAGAACACAGGGCACATTTAGGTTGTTTAGAGCATAAGAAGACACCAAGCTCCAGTGTCTGCCTCAACCCATGCAGGACCACAGAATCACAAGGTTGGAAAAGACCTTGGAAGATCATCAAGTCCAACCATTCCCATCCTGAGCTGAACCAGAGCCCTGAGCACCTCATCTACCCTTTTTCATACACATCCAGGGAAGGTGACTCAGCCCCCTCCCTGGGCAGCCTGTTCCAGGCCCTGACCCTGCTCCAGGCCCTCACCCTGCTCCAGGCCCATTCCAGGCCCTGACCCTGCTCCAGGCCCCTGTTCCCCATCCCCACAACTCTTCCAGGGAAGAACTTTCCCCTTCCATCTGCTCTGCCCCTGCCCTGGGGCAGCTTGAGCCCATTGCCCCTTGTCCCATCTCCTGGCCCCTGGCTGAAGAGACCCTCGCCCACCTCTCTGCACCCTCCTGGCAGGGCAGGGGAGGTGGGGAGAAGGTCTCCCCTCAGCCTCCTCTTCTCCAGGCTCAACACCCCCAGCTCCCTCAGCTGCTCCTCAGAGGATTTGCCCTCCAGCCCCTTCCCCAGCCTGGTTGCCCTTCTCTGGACTCGCTCCAGGACCCCAATGTCCTTCTGGTGCTGAGGAGCCCAGAACTGGACCCAGCACTCGAGGTGCAGCCTCCCCAGTGCAGGGGCACAATCCCCTCCCCAGCCCTACTGGCCACACTGGGGCTGACACAAGCCAGGATGCTGTTGGTTTTACTGGCCCCCTGGGCACCCTGCTGGCTCCTGCTCAGTCCCAGCCACCCAACACCCCCAGGTCCTTCTCAGCCTGACAGCTCTCCAGCCAGTCTCCCCCAGCCTGTAGCACTGCATGGCCCCAGGTGGTCTTAGCAATGCTTTAATGAGTAATAAAAGTGAGGTTTATACCTTGATTGATGGTTCCTTGTTTATAATGCCCAAGAGTTCACTGCTTTTTTTCCACATGCCATATTATACCAGCAACAGTACAAGCAGCTTTCTTCTTTCAAAGCCCCTTCAAGGTGCTGCTTCCCAGCTGCCCATTGCAAGTACACCCTACACCTACACTGAGCACCACCAGCATCCCTATTTCCTAAAAACAATAATAAAATCAACTGCAGTGACATTAATCTCTCTGTCCTTATGATGTGTTAGGTTTATCTGCCTAGTTATCCCATCAGGCCTTCAGGGAGAAGTGGGGCATGTCTTCTTCCTGGTCACCCAGAGTGGTAGCCAAACCCTGCCCAGAGTTGGCATCCCCAAACAGACCCAGCAGGCAGCACCTGACCTGTTTTCTCTGGTCTCAGCTGTCAGCTTCCAGTGTTTTCTAACACTCAATCACATTGTTTGCACATGTGCCCAGGTTTGCCTTGGTAATCTCAGCTTCTCTCCATCAGCTATTTTGCCTGGTTTTCCATCTTTCCCCCCCACCCCCATCAGCTGCTTCTCCTCAAGCTCCTGCCAGGAGGATTCAGTTTAACCCAGATTAGAAGTGCACATCAAATAATCTACTTTTAGCCAAGATGAACAGCTACCCAAAGAGCCTCCTCCTCCTCCTCTGCCTGCACAGGGAGCCAAGACTGAGCAGCTCAGCTCCTCCTGTCCACCCCAACTTGGATCAGCTCCACCTAATGAGCCTATACACAGGATGGAGGAGACCAAGAAAGCCATTGGAAACTTTCCTAACTGCAGTTATCCCAGACTTTCTTGCTTTTTCCAGGGCAGAAGACAGAAATTTGGGAAGCTTGCCTGTAAGAAAGCTTTTCAGAGGATTTCTTGCCTGTGGATCAGTCATTGTGGCATGGAGGATTGCTCTGGACTGTCAGGGATGGATCATTTCCATGCCCCATCCCAGGGACCTCAGATACCCTGTGGTATTTCCTAAGATACTATTTCCTATGAATCATATTTCAGCACAGACAGCAGACGCTGGAGACAGATGGAGATGAAGAGGAGACGCTCAGAGAGGGGGAACAGAGGGGGGAAGCTGTCAGATAACAGCATCTGGGCTGTATTTAGTTGCATGCAATCGACTCCTCAGCCCAGGACTCATTCCACTTCGCGGTGACTTTGGCAGTGAAGCCTTTGGGACTTCCCACCAAAGCCATCTGATCCCACCAGCATGTCCCAGTTCACAGCCCCTCTCCACACCAGCACTGCTATGGCTCGTGGGGTGTTTTTACCCAGATCCCTGAGCTGACACTGAGTGATGGAGGTTAAAGAGAAGCCCTTAGCACCCAATGCACTGTGATCCCAAATTCAGCAGCAGAACCACTGGAGCACCTTCCCTCCCCGGAGCAGCTACTGCTGCATCTCACCAGCTTTCCCCCCTCTGCTTTTCAGACTCTGGGAGTTCCCAGCCTGCCAAGGATGATGCCACATCTCTCAGTACACACAGTATTTCCCATTTACCAGGCACATTGAGTGCCACTGTCCTTAGTCTGTATGGCACTACAGGTGCCCACACTGCTGTGGTCCACATCCATCACCTTCACTTACCCTGCACATCAGTGCAAGTGAAGGCAGGAAACACACTGCAAAGTGTATCAGCTCCTCTATTCACTGCACAAGTGGTGGGGGGTGGTCTTTTTGACCTCGGGCATCCTTTCAGAGTCACAGGCCCTGCTCCATTCTTCCCTCTGTCACCAAGGCACCACAGCAAAAATAACTCTGCAGCAACAGCAAAGAAAGGGACAGCCACCCCAGGGAGCACCTCAGCGCTCCTCAGAGCTCAGGGAACACAAACACCTTGGGGGGGGGGGGGGGGATGGATTTCATGACACAAACATGCTTTAGCTGCTTGCTAAGGCCTGCCAGAAGGAGCAGGGGGGAAGTGGCAGGAGCACCGAGCTGGTTTGGTGCTACTCGAGCACAGCAAGTGTCCTGGGAAGCTGCTCTGCAGGAGGAGCTGGGCAGGTTTACTATGTGGGTTTTTTGCAGCACATGATCCCTCAGGAAGATCCTAAAGGTCTGTCTGGGACAGACCTTCACATCCATCACAGGCTCCCATGTGAATCAGTTTTCCAGGAGGGTGGGACTGGGACCCCACCTCAGGGGTTTCAAGCTCTGCAGCAGCTTCATCACTAGTCCCAAACTCCTGTATTCTGCCTCCTTCCTGCTTTTGGTGCACAAAACAACCTGAACCAGTTACATGGGTAAAACTAGACCCCAGATAACACTTCACAACACACACTGAGCCTCCCCAGCTCTCCCCAGCACAGACCACAGCAACCCCCACCAGCCACACACTCTGCCTGGGACGTGGCGGTTGCAAGTCACCAGAGCAGAAGCTGCTCTGAGCTCCAGCCCATCGCTCACTTCACCATTTCAAACAGACCAGAAAATTCCTATGAGGCTGTTCAAGGCATGAGAGAGCTGAAATGTCACACACAGGAAGGTCCTCAGCTCCTCAGCATCTGCATGGTGCAGCCCTGATGCCAAGCACCCCCACACTGTGGGGGCATCTCCCACCCGGTGCCTTTCCAAGCTCCTCTTTGAGCATCACCCCTGGGCTGGGGAGCCCCAAAGCTGGGGGGGGGAAGATCTCCCTCCTCCAGCCCAGCTCAGAGTCACGCTCGATTGCATCATTTTTGTTTTACTTTGCCTTTGAGATCAGGATTCCCCCCACCTTGCTGAGAGGCAGGTTATACCCCATCTCACAGGGGGGACACCCCAAATCCAGGCACAGAGCTGGCTGGCAAAGCCTTGATGTCTGATGGGAGCAGCATCTGAGAGGGACAGCGACAGCACTACCACCTTCTCAAGCAATGCTGGGTTGGGTTTCAAGAGTTTCAAGGCTTAGAGCATCTGTTCTTGTGCTACATGATACATCCAGAGCCTGAGAGCAGCGAGGAGACCCGACGCCACGGGGATGGGCACCAGCACCCACCGCAGCCCATCCCACGCAGCAACGGCCCGGCAGAGTCACTAGCAGGCTACTCACCCTGGCTTTGTCCTTGCATCCAGAGGAATTAAAGCCCTTGGAGAGGAGGTCTCATTGTTCAAGATGTGCTTAAGGGAGGCAGCTGCTTTCTTTATATCTCAAGATTCACTTAAGTTCAGGAAGAGAGAGAGAGAGAGAGAGAGAGAGAGAAAGAGGGGAGGGCGAAAGGGGAGGGACTGAGAGAAGGGCCCAGAGGCCGTGTAGAATGACAATGGAAGGAAATGCTTTATCAAACCTAGAAAGCCAACCCTGTCCTGGGAACACAGAGGGAAGAAGAAGAAGAAAAAAAAAAAAAAGCAAAGAAAAAGAGAAGAAATCTTGCTGAAGAAAAGCGAGTTCACTGCCTGGGGTTCCTCCCTTGGCAGCCCCAACCCTCCTCCCCCAACCCCTTTTCCCCAACCATGATGTGAGCTGGTGAAAGCAGTCAGGCTCAGGCACTTTTTTTCCCCCCTCTTAGACAGAGAGAAGTTTCAGTTCTCCTTTTTTTTTTTGTTTTAAAGGGAAAAAATTAAAAAAAACTCCTCCAACAACCAAACCCTGCCCGGGAAAGGGAATGTGACGCTCTTCCCCCTCCCCCGGGCTCCAGCCGTCCAAGTTTCTATGAGTCAAAGGTTTGCAATGTGTTACCGAACTGTTACCAAGCTGGAATGCAGCATCCCAGAGGGTTTAGCTAATAAAACCTTTGTTGGCTGGGAGAAAGTGTCACCGGCAGAGAATTCGTAGCTGCTTCTTCCTTTCGCCTCCTTCCCCCTTATCTGTGTCTTATCTGGAGAGGGTGAAGCGGTGACACCCCAAGCAGGCGGCATTAACCTGGCGCTCCCTGTGCCAAACAGGGAAGGAAATAACATGATTTAGCAAGAGGTGAAGGGAAACCATTGATCTGATAGAGCTGGTGGGAAACAGAGGGGCAGGGAGAAGTTAAATGGCTTGGACATCAAGGCATGGCTAGGGATGGACTCAGCCACTGAAGCACAGCTTCATAGAATGGTCTGAGTTGGAAGGGACCCCAAGGGTCACAGAGCTCTAACCCCCTGCCACAGGCAGGTACAACAACCTCAGGCTTGGATCTACACAAGGTTGCCCAGAGCCACATCCAACCTGGCCTTGAACACCCCCAGGGATGGGGCACCCACCACCTCTCTGGGCAGCCCCTTCCAGCCCCTCACCACTCTCTCTGGAAAAAACTTCCCCCTAAGATCTAATCTAACCCTTCCTTCCTTTAGTTTTAATCCATTCCCCCTTGTCCTGTCATTGTCTATCCTTTCAAAAAGTTGATTCCTCTCCTGTTCCTCTGCTCCCTTCAGGGACTGGAAGGCTGCAATGAGGTCCCCCCACAGCCTTCTCTTCTCCAGGCTGACCCAGCCCAGCTCCCTCAGCCTCTCTCCATAGGGGAGCTGCTCCAGCCCTCTGAGCATCCCCATGGCTCCTCTGACCCCTCTCCAACAGTTCCACATCCTTCTTGTATTGGGGGCCCCAGATCTTCAGACACAGACTTTGAGGTTTTCCTGACCCAAAAGTCTTATTTCCCCCATCTGACAGTCCTCAGGTTTGTCCCAAGATGGGACTTTTCATCCAAGACAACCAGCTACTGAGCCCAAGGTCTGTAGTGTTTTTCCAGGAGCACCTGCTCTGGATTTACACTCAAACTTCAAGTTTTCCCTCAATAATTTAACCACCTAACGAGGAACGTTCATCATCTTGATCTTCAATCACCACCAAAACCAGCATCTTTTTTTTCCTTGTTTGACTGCTCCTGGAAATTGATTATTGTTCTGTACTTTATCACTTCCAAACCCAGCCAGACCCAGTATTTTCCAGTGCCACTGAACAGGCAGCAGAATAATGGGTTGAGTGGCAGCTGGGGTTTAATGTGCTGAAAAGATTCTGTCCCTTCATGTCACACTCTGCTGATCTCTGCCCTGCCTGAAGCTATCCTTCTTTTAAAGGACTCACCTAGGGGAGAGAGACACATTTCAAACATGGACTCAGGCTCAAGCAGGGGGAAAAAGAGGTCCAGCCTGAGGATTTTAGTTTGAATTTGTTGAGAAGAGTCAAGCCAGCTGCCCTCCAAGGTGTAAAACCCTCAGAGTGCTGGGCAGATGTTTCAGAAGCACACAACCCATGAGATGCCTGCATCAAATTGTCACTACATTTCTCAGTGCTCATAAAGACAGGTCACAGGAGCTGAAGATAGAGCTTCCCCTGGTGACTCAAGAGAGGGTCTGTCCAGGGTGAGACTCTGTTCTATGCCAATTCTTAGCTCCATTCCACAGCCATCCTCCCAGTCCTCGAGGATCTTGGCCACATCACTGCCTGCCCTTCACTCTTTGTTCCTTCTCTTCAAGGAGGAGCTGCTGGTGTTTGTGCTGAAGAGGTGTTAGCATCTCCCAACAGATCTGTTGAGGGTAATTGGGCTGTAGCACAAGAGTTTGCCCACTCTGAGCATCTCACTGTCCTGGTGGGAGCACAGCCTTGTGCAAGAAGAGCACATGAGTATGAGGAGAGCAGGGTTGAAGCTGAGGGACTGGTTTTCTTCAGAGCCTGGAGGCCTTACTCTATCCAAGGCGGTGCCTCCTTCCACCCCAAGCCTTGTAGCCTTCACCCTTCTGAAGGGCCTTCATGGTTCAGCTCCAGGACAAAGACTCTTCCTGCCTCACCCATCGTCACCTCAAGTGTCCCTTTTGATAACAGCAGTTGGCCTATCATAGGAGGCCTGGCTTCAGGTTTTGCCTGTGTTTGAGGGAAGGAAAGTCTCCAGCAGCCAGGAGAATCCTCCCAGGAGCCTTGCAAAGGGATGGGCTCCACCTCTTCCGCTGAGGTTGCCCTGCTTTGTGCAGAGAGCACACGAATTCTCCTGAGAGCAGAGTTTGGGCTCCCTGCCCTGCTCCTGGATTGGAGAATCAGAGTCAACCTGGCCTGGCTATTTCCAGCCCAAGCACAAATTGTCCTTTAACACCAACTGGAACAGTGTCAGCAGGAGAGAGGGAGGGTGGTGGTCCTTTTCTCCCCTCTCCAGGGAGGGTGGCCGTCCTTCTCTCCCCCCATCCAGGGAGGGTGGCCGTCCTCCTCTCCCCCACCTCCAGGGAGGGTGGCCGTCCTCCTCTCCCCCACCTCCAGGGAGGGTGGCCGTCCTCCTCTCCCCCACCTCCAGGGAGGGTGGCCGTCCTCCTCTCCCCCACCTCCAGGGAGGGTGGCCGTCCTCCTCTCCCCCACCTCCAGGGAGGGTGGCCGTCCTCCTCTCCCCCACCTCCAGGGAGGGTGGCCGTCCTTCTCTCCCCTCCAAAGAAGTGAGGCCAGTCTTGCCCCAGCTCATAGATGTGGATTCCTGAGACTAGGGGGAAAAAAAATGGTGTCTTCAAAAGCAAAAGTTCAGTTTTGCTGTCACAAGGAAGGAGAAAGTTGTTCTGGAACTGGCAGAAGCTGGATTCCCACTCATGGGACAACAGGGCAAGTTCTGGCAGGGAGGGACCCATCAGGCTTCAGAAAGCTGCAATCAAAGGCAGCTTCCTCCACACATCCTGGTATCCCAGTCTTGCCCTGGAGAAGTCACAGAATCTCAGCCTGGGCTGGGTTGGATCCCCAAGGATCACAGAGCTCCAACCCCCTCCCACGGGCAGGGCCACCAACCTCCAGGCCTGGAGCTACACAAGGTTGCCCAGGGCCCCAGCCAACCTGGCCTTGAACACCCCCAGGGATGGGGCACCCACCCCCTGTCTGGGCAGCCCCTTCCAGCCCCTCACCACTCTCTCTGTATAAAAAACTTCCCCCAAAAAAACACTTGTCCCCCCCCACCCTTCTCTTGGGATCTTTTTGGGAGCCTGGTCTCAGATAAAAGAACCTGTTGAACTTCTGCCAGGTTCTAAGGGAAAATAAAAGTAAAGATGATGGGGAAAGGATCAGAGGGGGAAGGAAGTTGCCAGGGTAAAGATGAGCTTGGGAGAGAGTTGAGCCACAGAACTCAACACCCCCAGACAGGGTCACTCCTGCTCTGGGGCTGAGCCAAGTTATTATAAGGAGTTACACACTTTTCCCCTAGTTGGCTAGGAACATCATTTGCATGCTAGGTGTAAGGATCCAGGAGGAATTGCCAAGAGCAGTGTGGGTTAAAGGCCAGGCAGAGATAAGAGATACCACCTTGCTTAACAAAGAGACATTTCCATATCTAAGGAAGTGAGGCACTCCTGTCTCATTAAGACAACTGACCAAAGTCTCCCAGGAGGAAGAAAGAGGGTGAAAGATTAAAACCCCTTGTGTTTCAAAGGCAGGAGACCTGTCAGGAAAGCTCATGTTCTGCCCACTGGAGAACCCCCCAAAAAGGCTGTGTGGCAGCTTGAGCACAAGAGGTGGTCCTGGTGCTGGGTTTGAGGAGGGTCCTGAAGGTGTCTGGGGTGGGAGATGCATCTGAAGGGTTTGGGATGGCCACCTAGGATGAATTCTATCCCAAAGGAGCTCTGTCTCTATCAGAGGCAGCCAAAGGCAAACTCTGGATGCTACTCTGCAGGACAGACAGAAGGATGGGTAAGAGAGCAGTATTTCATGCATGTTTGCACCCCAGCAGTCAGAGGGACCATTTCCCACAGTTGATGGGTGGAAAGACCCTTCTCCAAGGGCCAGGGGTGCACACAGCTGCTTTAGCACAAAGAAGTTGGATGCTCCTGGAAGAGTCATCTCTACCCTGAGAGAACATCATGGGCAGTCAAGAGATCAGAAGGAAACAGGCCACAGGGAGCTCCTGGGGTAGACTAGGTGTGGTATGTATGTGTGCATGGAGGCTCTGAGCACACACCAACACCCCCCCTGCAAAGGGGAGAGCTGGAGAGCAGCACCCAGTGAGCTCTGAGGTGGGAACAGAGACCCAGAGGTGGAGCAGGCAGCAAGCAGGGCTTTCAGAAACCATGCCATGACCCATCTCCTGAAGGGAAACATGTGCCTGGCTCCTTTGAACTGAAAGGTTGTGCAGATGCTAAGCCCCACTCTAATCTGTGCTGGCATTTGCCAAGAGATCTTCTCCAAGGCTTTATCAGGAAAGAACAAACCTCTACACATTCCAGCAGCCTCCTGAAATCCCTGGCTACAGACACAGCTCTCTCCCAGGGAAACCTTCACATAGTCCATGAGTGCTTGTTCACCCAGCTGCATTTCAGGATATCCAGAGAGAGGAGGAATCTCAAGATTCCTGGAAATTTCAGGGGAAATCACAGAATCACAGAATCACAGAATTATCAAGGCTGGAAAAGACCTAGAAGATCATCCAGTCCAACCATTCACCTATTACTACTAGCTCCCACTAAACCATATCCCTCAATACAACATCCAGTCTTTCCTTGAACACCCCCAGGGTTGGTGACTCCACCACCTCCCTGGGCAGTGCATTCCAGTGCCTGACTACCCTTTCTGAGAAGTAGTGCTTCCTAATGTCGAGCCTGAATCTCCCCTGGCGCAGCTTGCTACCATTCCCTCTAGTTCTGTCACTGCCTACACGGGAGAAGAGGCCGACCCCCAGCTCACTACAACCTCCCTTCAGGAAGTTATAGAGAGCTATAAGGTCTCCCCTAAGCCTCCTCTTCTCCAGGCTGAACAATCCCAGCTTCCTCAGACGCTCCTCGTAAGGCCTGTGTTCCAGACCCCTCACCAGCTTAGTAGCCCTCCTCTGAACACGTTCCAGAGCCTCAATGTCTTTCCTGTAGTGAGGGGCCCAAAACTGAACACAGTACTCGAGATGCGGCCTCACAAGTGCTGAGTACAGGGGGACAATTACCTCCCTGCTCCTACTAGTAACACTATTTTTGATGCAAGCCAGGATGCCGTTGGCCTTCTTGGCCACCCGCGCACACTGTCGGCTCATGTTCAGCCGTGCATCAATCAGTACCCCCAGGTCCATTTCCTCCACACAGTCCTCCAGCCACTCCGCCCCAAGCCTATAGCGCTGCCTGGGGTTGTTGTGGCCAAAGTGCAGGACTCGGCATTTGCTCTTGTTGAACCTCATGCCATTGGCTTCAGCCCAGCTCTCCAGCCTGTCCAGATCCCTCTGTAGGGCCTCGCTACCCCCAGGCAGATCCACACTCCCAGCCAATTTAGTGTCATCTGCAAACTTACTGAGGGTGCACTCAATGCCCTCATCTAGGTCATCAATAAAGATATTGAAGAGGACAGGCCCCAGCACCGACCCCTGGGGAACACCACTCGTGACCGGTCGCCAGCTGGATTTAACTCCATTTACTACCACTCTCTGAGCCCGGCCCTCCAGCCAGCTCCTTACCCAGCCGAGGGAATGTGGAATAACACAGGGGAACTTCAATACTGACATGAAGGACACTCATACCATGTGGGAATGATGTCCCAGGACACTTCCAGAAGATGCTGTGCCCACAAGCTGCCCAGTGTCCCAACACCCCCATCAGTGGGAGATCACAGGCACAGCAGAAAGGTGGGGTGGCATGGCCATGCCACGTTGCCCTTTGGGGTTGCACAGCAGAAGACCTGAGCAGCTCCAGGCACAGCATTTGCTGGCTGGTACCACGACCTCTCCCAGCACTGGCTTCTCCCTGGTGTCCTCTCAAGCATGGCACAGCCACCAAGGTGGGTATAGTCCCTTCATTGTGTGTTGGGGAGGCTGAAGCAGCACAAGGAGGAGAGGAAGGGATGTTTTGCAGATGCAAACAGGTATGTGTCCAGATCTGGGGCCCCCAATACAAGAAGGATGTGGAACTGTTGGAGAGGGGTCAGAGGAGCCATGGGGATGCTCAGAGGGCTGGAGCAGCTCCCCTATGGAGAGAGGCTGAGGGAGCTGGGCTGGGTCAGCCTGGAGAAGAGAAGGCTGTGGGGGGACCTCATTGCAGCCTTCCAGTCCCTGAAGGGAGCAGAGGAACAGGAGAGGAATCAACTTTTTGAAAGGATAGACAATGACAGGACAAGGGGGATGGATTAAAACTAAAGGAAGGAAGGTTTAGATTAGATATTAGGGGGAAGTTTTTTCCAGAGAGAGTGGTGAGGGGCTGGAACAGGCTGCCCAGAGAGGGGGTGGGTGCCCCATCCCTGGGGGTGTTCAAGGCCAGGTTGGATGTGGCTCTGGGCAACCTTGTGTACCTCCAGGCCTGGAGGTTGTTGTCCCTGCCTGTGGCAGGGGGTTGGAGCTCTGTGACCCTTGGGGTCCTTTCCAACTCAGACCATTCTATGATTCTATGATTTCAGCAGCCCCACTGGCCAGAAACTGGTCAAGGGATGACCAGCATTCCCTTGGTGTTCTGGAAACTAGAGGCTGCTAGTTCTGTGACTAGTGAGGCCAGGTGAGGGCTGAGACAGTGTTTAGGAGTAGAAAGGGTTTGGAAAGACCTTTGGTAACAAACAGCATGAGCTCTGCTGAAAACCCTTCTAGGTTCCCACAGCTCTGTGTGTTGGATGTGCCCTCAGCACATCAGCTTTCAGCACAAGGACCCAGGTGGTGCTGCTGGGTCCCAGGGTCTTGAGCTACATCAGACACATCCCACCTGCCATGGTGTGCTTCCAGGAGCTTGGTCTTTGCTTCCAGCACCCACAGGCCTCCTCTCACACCACTGGAGATCCACCTCCCTGCCCAAAGGTGAGTGGGGAAGCCAGCTGCCAGCCTTGCCCTCAGACACTAAGCAGGCCAGCAACAGCTGGAGCAGCAGCAGCAAGCGTGGGTGCAGGCGGTGGGTGTGCGAGGCAGGGGGAGGAGAGCTGCCTGGAGCTGCATCTCTCCATAGAAGGCAGGAAATGAGCAGGTTTGTTTCTTCAGGAGGGGGAAGAGTTATGTCTGCGAGGCACGCCAGCTAAAAATACTCTGTGCTGTGGAGGACCAGGGTATGTGAGAAAGGTCACTTGGGAGAGCAGGCCACGGGGTGCTGGGTGCCCCGTGTCAGGGGGAAGGTGGCAATGCCACATCCACAGCACCATGGCCTCCTTACAGCCTCCACTGGAGGGGAAACCCTGAGGTGGATCATAGAATCCCAGCCTGGGCTGGGTTGGGAGGGACCCCAAGGGTCACAGAGCTCCAACCCCCTGCCACAGGCAGGGCCACCAACCTCCAGGTCTGGAGCTACACAAGGTTGCCCAGGGCCCCATCCAACCTGGCCTTGAACACCCCCAGGGATGGGGCACCCACCCCCTCTCTGGGCAGCCCCTTCCAGCCCCTCACCACTCTCTCTGCACAGAGCTTCCCCCCAGTCTCTCCTCTCCCCCTTCCCTCCTCCAGCTTCACTCCAGCCCCCTTGTCCTGCCAGTCTCTGCCCTTGAACAAGCTGATTCCCCTCCTGTTCCTCTGCTCCCTTCAGGGACTGGGAGGCTGCAATGAGGTCCCCCCACAGCCTTCTCTTCTCCAGGCTGACCCAGCCCAGCTCC
Organism: Porphyrio hochstetteri; assembly: GCA_020800305.1. NCBI lineage: Eukaryota > Metazoa > Chordata > Aves > Gruiformes > Rallidae > Porphyrio > Porphyrio hochstetteri. The sequence continues at coordinate 2,058,286 of CM036934.1, read as the reverse complement.
CTCAGCCTCTCTCCACAGGGGAGCTGCTCCTCATCACCCCCATGGCTCCTCTGACCCCTCTCCACCAGCCCCACATCTCTCTTGTATTGGGTTCCCCAGCTCTGGCCACAGGACTCCTGAGGGCAGAGCAGAGAGGGACAATCCCCTCCCTGTCCCTGCTGCCACCCCTCTGCTGATGGAGCCCAGGATCCCATCACCCTTCCCAGCTGCAGGAGCACACTGCTGGCTCAGGGGAAGCTCCTCATCCCCCAGGACACCCCAGGTCCTTCTCCTCAGGGCTGCTCCACAGCAGCTCTTCTCCCAGCCTGGATCTGTGTCTGGGATCCCTCCAGCCCCAGAGCAATACCTGACACTTCCCAGTGGATGCTTGAACATACCCAAGGGGCAGGATGGGGGTGTCCAAGACCCACAAAACTGGAGGCCACCTGAACCCTCCCACGTCCTTTGGCCTTTGTTTCAGGCTCTGAAGGGAGCACAGCAGCCTGGCTCAGCCTGTTCATTAATAATTAGTACACAGAGTAATCTGAGCCCCAGCTATGCTCTGCAGGTTCCTCACATTGGTATTGCCATTGTTCAGGGAACAGAGAGGTGAGCTCCCTCCTAGGCAGGTCACCCAGGGGGACTTGGTGCTGCTGCACAGCACAGAGCAGCACCCAACAGAGGGGACACCAAAGAAGCCAGAGCCCCATGGGACAGGGACCATACTCTGTCTGTCCATCTGATACCCAACACCAAGAGCATCTTGCCCATCTGGCATGAAACAGGCAGGGGACACAGAGCAACAGACCTTCAGACCTCCAACCCCAGAGCAGAGCTCCCCATGGGATCTGCTCCTGCCCAAAAGCAGCTCCATTCCTCCTGGGACATTTCCATCAGCAACTGCTCATCCACCACAAGCCCCAGTGAAGGACAAGAACCTGGTTAAACTCACCCATTCTCCTGGCTCCTGAGGATGGAGAAGGTGGCACACCAGCACACACAGTGCTCCTCCACATCACACCAGCATCTCCTTGGAGAATTCACCCAACAGCAGACCTTCCTGAATCATACCACATCTTCATCTCAAGCTTCAGCTAGCAAAAAAGACACTTCAAATGAGCTTCCCCCTTTCAAAAACACTGGTCCCTTACCAACAAGTCCACAGCAAGGGTGTGAGGAGGAACTTGCCTGGCCTCAGTCCCAGTAAATCACAGTTCAGAGACAGCTGAACTCCATTTTATGATTATTAACCCCAGCCCCATGCCATTTGTTTGGCCTGTCTGAGGCTATATATAGTGATGGGAGCAGGCATGGTTAGGGGGGAATTGTGTGCAGCTGGGAATCACAACCCTCACCCCCTCCCCACCTTTAAAATAAAAAATGAAGAGAATAAAAAAAAGAATTCCAGCAAAACAGGAAAAACTATGGCTGGAAATGAGAAGCAGCTGTGAAGAGGAGGGATGAGATGTTGCCTGACTTCAAAACTTGCAGGAAATGTATAGGAAATTTTACAGGCATTTTTCTAACCCATCATCCCACCCCTGTCCCGTGGTGGCTCTTGGCTGAGGTGGTAGATTGTGAGCACCAAAGGTAGGAGCATCCCTAGGGTGGACTGGGAGAAGAGCTTCTTGAGAGCAGCCCTGCTGAGAAGGACTAGGGCATTCTGGTGGATGAGAAACTTTACATGAGCCAGCAGTGGCTCTTGCAGCTCACAAGGCCAATGGGATCCTGGGCTCCATCAGCAGAGGGGTGGGACAGGGACAAGGAGGGGATTGTCCCTCTCTGCTCTGCCCTCAGGAGTCCTGTGGCCAGAGCTGGGGAACCCAATACAAGAGAGATGTGGGGCTGGTGGAGAGGGGTCAGAGGAGCCATGGAGATGCTCAGAGGGCTGGAGCAGCTCCCCTATGGAGAGAGGCTGAGGGAGCTGGGCTGGGTCAGCCTGGAGAAGAGAAGGCTGTGGGGGGACCTCATTGCAGCCTTCCAGTCCCTGAAGGGAGCAGAGGAACAGGAGGGGAATCAGCTTGTTCAAGGGCAGAGACTGGCAGGACAAGGGGGCTGGAGTGAAGCTGGAGGAGGGAAGGGGGAGAGGAGAGACTGGGGGGAAGTTCTGTGCAGAGAGAGTGGTGAGGGGCTGGAAGGGGCTGCCCAGAGAGGGGGTGGATGCCCCATCCCTGGGGGTGCTCAAGGCCAGGTTGGATGGGGCCCTGGGCAACCTTGTGTAGCTCCAGGCCTAGAGGTTGGTGGCCCTGCCTGTGGCAGGGGGTTGGAGCTCTGTGACCCTTGGGGTCCCTCCCAACCCAGACCAGCCTGGGATTCTATGATTCTCACTGTGATTCCTTTTGGAGCTGCCAAAGCAATATACACCTGGCAAGGTGATGATGCATTAGCAGTCTGCACATGAGATCTCCCCTTTGCCCTCTGCATCAGCCTGGAAGATGCCTAATGATCACAAATAAACACTTAGAACATCATCCAGGTCTTTGAACTTTTGGTACCAGGCATAAGAACATTGCTTCTTGGTGTGCATGCATGGCAGGAACCTGTGGGAGCTGCAGATGGCTTTAGTGAGGATTGATCCTGCTCTTGGATCGTTCTTACAGTGATAGAAACCCTCCCTCTCCCCCAGCTTTTCCTGGGGCTGTGTTTCCTTAGGCATTTGCACTATTTAATATCAATTTATTTAAATTGATTTGTTTCCCTCTGGACTTTCTGTGGGCAGATTGTTCCAGAGCCAAACTGCTTTTATCTGGCTCAGTCACATTTCCCTGGGCACCTGCCTGCTCCTTTCCCCTCTCCATCAACATCCAGGTGGACAGTCCCCATCTCCTGTGGCAGTAAACAAAGGAACCTCACAGCCTCAAGCCTGAGCCCCTTAACTGAGGGCATGAGAAAGCACCCATCCCTCCTAGACAGACTTCTTTTGTGTCCACTTCTGGGCTCCCTGGGATAAAAAAGGCAGGGATGTGCTGGAGAGAGTCCAGAGGAGGCATAAGAGATGGTGAAGGGCCTGGAGCATCTCCCCTGGGAGGAAAGGCTGAGGGAGCTGGGGCTGTTCAGCCTGGAGAGAAGAAGACTAAGGGGGGACATTATTAATGTTTATAAATATCTTAAGTATGGGATGCAGAGGGAAATGGCCAGCCCCTTTTCAGTGTCTGTGGGGACAGGACAAGGGGCAATGGCTGCAAGTTGGAGCACAGGGAGTTCTGCACCAACATGTGGAGGAACTTTTCCCCAGTGAGGGTGAGGGAGCCCTGGGACAGGCTGCCCAGGGGGTGTGGAGTCTCCATCTCTGGAGATATTCCAGACCCATCTCAACCCCTATCTGTGCAGTATGAGCTGGGGAGCTGCTTTGGCAGGGGGGTTGGACCCGATGATCTCTCGAGGTCCCTTCCAACCCCTGTGATTCTGTGATTCTGTGATTCCCTGTTCCTGGAGGAGTTCAGGGATGGAAGGAGCACCGTGGGTGAGGAAAGACCTTCTCTCTCCAAGGGAGGATGACTTAAGCTGACACCCTGGTGCTCGTGCAGGGAGGAAGCTCATTGCTGACCACTGATCTCTTGGCACCAACGGCAGCTCCACAGCAGCCACCACACCTGAGCCGCTGCCCTGGCAGATGGTGCATCAGTTTAACGTCTCTCCTGAAGACAAAGCAGAGGGAGAGGAATGGGAGTGCCCACCCCATGCTCTGTTTTGGATACAGATGTGGGTGCATCAGCTGGCCAGGTAAACCCAGATGTGTCTGTTTACCTGGAGAGCATTTCACTGCAGGTGGTGACTGGGGCATGTTCCTGGTGTTACCCCCGAGCCCGTCAACTCGCTCTTCCACCCTTGCTCGTAGCTTCCTGTTTGCCAGGGATGTTTAGGGTGAGAACAGCCTGGTTGGGCTTTGTTTTCATGCAGCACAGGCTGCTCTTGAGCGAGGGAGAGGAAGGCTGCCTTCATTCAAGCTGCGGTTTCAGCAGCTGCTGGCACCAGGCACCCCGCAGTCAGGTGCGCTGCTCTCGAGCGACCGCACAGGGGCTGATCTGGTGAGAAGGAGGAGAGGGGGGAGCTGAGATCAAGGTGTTCATCTGCAAAGGAAGGAGCTTCCAACTGAAGTGCTGCCTGTGTGGTAAGCTTGTGGCTAGCTAGTTCACCCCTCCCTGCTGAGGCTCGCAGAGCTTCAAACTCGACCCGACGCTCTTGTTCTGCACCTGCTGATCTGCTCACCCAGTGGAGGGGTCTCTTCTTCTCAGAGAAAGCCTGGCATGAAAACAGGGGAGCAGCAGCTCTCTTCAGAACAGGTTTAAGCTCTTGCAGGTTGGTAGGAGCTGCTAGTGTCTTCGATCCCCCTCCCTCCCACAGGTCCCAGGGAAAGGGTGCCGCGGTCCGGGTAGAGCCCAAAAAGGCTGTGCCTCCTGCCTGCATCTGTAGCCAGGAACCCAGGGTCCTGCTTTGGGTCCGGATGGTTGTCCTAAAGCAGGAGGGATGAGGAAAGTCACCCAGCCCTAAAGCAGGAGGGATGAGCAGCACACTGAGGAAAGTCACCCAGCCCAGGCAGGGATGTTTCATGCTCTTTGTTCTGTTCGCTTCACCCTCCTTCACAAGCTGCTCAGAGCACAGAGTTCACTGGAAAACAACCCAGAGGAGCTAATTCAGACCTAAGAGCTACAGGGAACTCCTAAAAGTCACCCCCTTTGCACTCATTCTTGCCTCTGGCTTTTTTGCATCAGCTTTAACTCATCAGGGCTTCAACCCATCAGAGCTGTATCCCATCAGAGCTGTATCCCATCGGAGCTGTATCCCACCAGAGCTGTATCCCACCAGAGCTGTATCCCATCAGAGCTGTATCCCATTGGAGCTTTAACCCACCAGAGCTGTATCCCACCAAAGCTTTATCCCATCAGAGCTGTATCCCACCAGAGCTTTATCCCATCGGAGCTTTAACCCACCAGAGCTGTATCCCATCAGAGCTGTATCCCACCGGAGCTATATCCCACCAGAGCTGTATCCCACCAGAGCTTTAACCCATCAGAGCTGTATCCCATCAGAGCTGTATCCCATCGGAGCTTTAACCCACCAGAGCTGTATCCCACCAGAGCTGTATCCCATCAGAGCTTTAACCCATCGGAGCTGTATCCCATCAGAGCTTAACCCATCGGAGCTGTATCCCATCAGAGCTGTATCCCATCAGATCTGCTCAGTCCAACCCTCCAGAGAATGATGCTCCTCAAGCTTTCCTCTACCAGCACCCTCTCCTGCCACTAAATCTTTGTGCCAGCCCATCATAAATTCCTCCTCCAAAAAAAATGACTGATTCATCCTGTGAAATGAGGAGAATGGGGATGCTGCTGAGCATCTTCAGCACCCACAGGGGAACTTTCATGCCCGTTGGGTCGCTGGATGTCTTGGTGATGGGACATCTCTCTTTGGAAACCTCAAGTCCTGTCCCATGCACCCACTGCACAGGGGGCATGAAAACATCTCTCCCTGCTCTGCCTGCTTCAGTAACGGGTGTTTCTCCAGCTTCCTCTGAGTCCCGAGAGCTGCCAGGTGGGAACAGGCACCTGGTGGGATGCAGAACATACAGGACAAAAGCTGAGTGGTGACAGGAATGTGGACACAGCAGCAGGAGCGGGATGGCAGGAGGAGGAGAAGGCTCTCTGGAGAGGTCTCCATGAGCTCCTCCATGATTCCTGAGAGGGTTTTGATCATTCACAGACTGAAACTGGACCATTTTCCCCTCCCTTTCCTCAGGTCTCATGAAGCTGCTCTTCCTCCATCATTCCCAGACCCTCTGAGAGCCAGGACAGCAGCACAGACCTTGAGAAACTCTGTGCAAACCTGTAGGAGACCCAGATCTTCTTTCCCACTCCCTGTCTGTACCAACCAGTGGGGATTTAACCCCTTGTTGTCCTGTCACTTCCATCTCCATCCTGTGTGCAGAGAGTGTCTGTGCAAATCCCTAGCAGGGAGAAGAAGTTTGATTTACTGAGGCCAGAGGTACTAAAGAGCTTGGCAGGAATTTGCACTAAACCTTTGACACACAAGACATTTCCCTTTCTGGCCAAGACAAACAAAGGAAGGAAGTGTCTGGGACTTTTAAAGCGACCTAGTGGAGACAGGTAAGGGCAGATAAGGGCTGAAGGAAGAGTGGGTTGGCTAAGGGAAGTATCTAGTTCTACAGATTTGTTTTGAGTCCTTAATATGCTGCAAACCAGACTTTGGGGAGGTGAAGCTGCCTGGGGAAGAGAAACAGGCTGAACATCCCTGAGTCCTGAGTCCAGGGTGTCTGGGCACCCTCTGCTTTTTTTCCATGTTACTTCACAAAGTTCTCTGTGTCCAGGGCTTATCCCATGACCAGGGCTCACAGGATTTCAGTGCCTTGTTGTCAGGCTCTGTAAAATCAGGGCTCAGGTGCCTGGGTGATGTCTGCCTTTACCATTCCTGCAGGATCCTGTGGTTTCTCAGTGTTGTTGCTTGGAGTATTTGCCCCATCTCCAGCATCTGTTCAGATCTGGAGAAAAGCTGGAGCTGTTTCTGCCCTGAAAGGGGGAGTAAAACACTCTATGATCCTTCCACACAATTAGTGGAAGGATCAGCTCTTCGTTAATACCACCCATGTGGGGGACACAGGGGGCCCTCATGTTTCCAGTACTGGGGATGGGACCAGCAAGAAGATTCCTGTGGGACAGCAGTCAGGATGAGACCTGGCTCCTCCTTAGCCATGGCATCTCTACCTGGCTCTGAGAGGGCATCCCATGCCCACAGCTGCTGGGGGAAGTCAAGCATCCCTCCAGCCTAGAAGCCAACAACAAGTACCTACCCAAATTTAACATCACTGACTCCTCATCCCAGCAGCAAAGAAGTGCTAGAAGGCTGTCCCTGCTAACAGACAGGGCTCATCTTGCCTGCATGGGGTTAATTTCCCTCTCAGGGTTTCAGTTTCCCCTTGGAGTTACCTGTGTGCTGACAGCTGACTCCACAGGTCCCTTGCACACATCCCTCCATTAACCTTCTGCTCTTTGACCTCAACTCTTTCCATTCTCCACAAAATCGCTCCAGTTTCTTTTTTAACCCTTTTTTTTATCACTCAGGAAGCAACAGGGCAATAACAACTGGCTCAGGGGGTGGTGGCACACATCCCTATGCTCCTGCAAAACATGGTATGGATGGAGGATGGATTTTGGCAAGATCCAAGGCATAGAAGGAGCAGGAAGGTCCTCTGTGTCCACAGCTCTCCCATGCCAGAGGGGCAAGGATCCTGCTCCTTGGTCGTGATCTGCTGGGGTATTTTGTATGCTGGGAGTCAGTAAATAAGATGCCTGTAGAGGGACTGGTGTCCCTGGCCATGGCTGCCAGGGGTTTGGACATGCACTCTGCTGAGGGTCCTCTGCACATCCAGCCCAAGATCATGCAAACAAAGCTGCTGCTCTCGGAGTTATTTATAAAGCAAGGGGGACAAATAAGCTTTTCCTAGCCAGAATGGTCAAGGTTATGAATCCATAGTTCTCCTTTCCTATGGGGACCTTGTTTGTGACTCATTCCTGGCAGCTGGTCGGGGGCTTCCAGTCCATGGGCTGGAAGTGAGGAGCCCTTCAGAGGGAGGAATGGCTCAGCAGAGGCAGCTGAAGGCTCCTTGCAAGGACCTGGTCCACCTTCGTTTGTCACTATTAAGTAAAGACCTGCAAGGAAAAGCCATCTGTAACCCATGCAAATTCTTCTAAAAGCCCAGAAAATTGGCTGGAGCACCATCTTGAGGCAGTTTCTGGAAGCTGTGGGCAGATCATCTGTAGCACCTTTCACTGGGCTGAAAGGGATGAAGCTGCAGGTGTCCTTGGGTGGGATGAGATGCACACAGCATCTGGAGTCGCTGCACAGCCTCTGGACCACAGCAGGATCCAGCCAGGCTGAAGAGCTCCATCCCACTGATAACTCCAGGGATGCAGCATGACCTTGCAACTCAAGGTCCTTGAGTAACAGGTCATTATCCCATTCTTCCCTCCTTCAGCCTGGTACCCTTGGACAAAATCTCTTACTGGATACCCTGCCATGTCATCCATGGATCTAGCAGGGAGGCTGAGGTGAGGTTTTTCCCAATCCCACATCCCTGGAATCACTCTTTTCCCCCGTTTTGACTCTAATTTGTGCATTTACATCATCTGTGACCACAGTATAACTTTTTGCCTGTGTTTCTCTGCTCTCAGTGCTGCTCACCAGAGCACAGTTGGGTCCACTTGAAATTAAGGAAATTCTTCTCTGCGGCTTTTCCCAAAATATGAGGTTATTTTTATTACTGTGCTTGATTGTTATCGATTTTTCTAAGATTTTCTTTCAAGAGCCAGACTGCCCAAGGGTCTGCCTTTATCTGCTACTGGTTTTGACCACAGCTTTATTATCCCACTCTATCTTTCTGATAGTATTTGGATAGTGCAGAGTGCTGCTTCTGGCTGCTCTTGAAAGGGGAGACTATTATAGCTTTTAATTCTGCTGATGCTGAAAAGAGCTATGATTTCTAAGAAGCTGTTTTCATAGAATCCCAGCCTGGTCTGGGTTGGAAGGGACCCCAAGGATCACAGAGCTCCAACCCCCTGCCACAGGCAGGGCCACCAACCTCCAGGCCTGGAGCTACACAAGGTTGCCCAGGGCCCCATCCAACCTGGCCTTGAACACCCCCAGGGATGGGGCACCCACCCCCTCTCTGGGCAGCCCCTTCCAGCCCCTCCCCACTCTCTCTGCACAGAACTTCCCCCCAGTCTCTCCTCTCCCCCTTCCCTCCTCCAGCTTCACTCCAGCCCCCTTGTCCTGCCAGTCTCTGCCCTTGAACAAGCTGATTCCCCTCCTGTTCCTCTGCTCCCTTCAGGCACTGGGAGGCTGCAATGAGGTCCCCCCACAGCCTTCTCTTCTCCAGGCTGACCCAGCCCAGCTCCCTCAGCCTCTCTCCATAGGGGAGCTGCTCCAGCCCTCTGAGCATCTCCATGTCCCTCCTCTGCCACATGGATCCCAACACTGGGGACCTGCTGGGATTTTTGGGGGGGACATTTCATAGAATTATAGAATCCCAGCCTGGTCTGGGTTGGAAGGGACCCCAAGGATCACAGAGCTCCAACCCCCTGCCGCAGGCAGGGCCACCAACCTCCAGGCCTGGAGCTACACAAGGTTGCCCAGGGCCCCATCCAACCTGGCCTTGGACACCCCCAGGGATGGGGCACCCACCCCCTCTCTGGGCAGCCCCTTCCAGCCCCTCACCACTCTCTCTGCAAAGAACTTCCCCCCAATATCTAATTTAAACCTTCCCTTTCGTGTGTGCCCTGCCATGTTTCACAGCTCAAGGCCAAGCAAGCTGGGCTCTCCAGCAGTCAGTGAAAAGGCCAGAATTGGGTTGAGGGGGTTTTTTGGGGGGGGGATGGTTTCTTTCTGCAATCTGACCATTCAGGTTGTTCACAAAGACAACTTGATTTTTCAATATGCACAAGTCCATGGTCAGCTTTCTCCACAGCTCAGAATCACAGAATCACCAGGTTAGAAAAGACCTTTGAAGATCATCAAGTCCAACCATTCCCATCCTGAGCTGAACCAGATCCCTGAGCACCTCATCTACCCTTTTTTTATACACATCCAGGGAAGGTGACTCAGCCCCCTCCCTGGGCAGCTTGTGCCAGGCCCTGACCCTGCTCCAGGCCCCTATTCCAGGCCCTGACCCTATTCCAGGCCCTGACCCTGCTCCAGGCCCCTGTTCCCCATCCCCACAACTCTGCCAGGGCAGAACTTTCCCCTCCCATCTGCTCTGCCCCTGCCCTGGGGCAGCTTGAGCCCATTGCCCCTTGTCCCATCTCCTGGCCCCTGGCTGCAGAGACCCTCGCCCACCTCTCTGCACCCTCCTGGCAGGGCAGGGGAGGTGGGGAGAAGGTCTCCCCTCAGCCTCCTCTTCTCCAGGCTCAACACCCCCAGCTCCCTCAGCTGCTCCTCAGAGGATTTGCCCTCCAGCCCCTTCCCCAGCCTGGTTGCCCTTCTCTGGACTCCCTCCAGGACCCCCATGTCCTTCTGATGCTGAGGAGCCCAGATGAAGCTGATCAAGGTTTCCTACACAACGAGTCAACTCTGTGTTACCAATTCCTGAGGCCTAGAAAACCTTGAGCCTTGCTGTGCATGTCCTAAGCTCTGAGGCTGCTTTGGGGATGGATGCTCCCCCTTGGCAGCAGTGGGTTAACAGCTCAGGCCGTACAGCTTGGAGGGTGCTGCTGCCTCAAAGCATTGTTTTTCTCTCTCTGTCCCCTGTTAACAATATTAAATACTTCCTTCCCCTTGGTGCTGGAGGCTGTTGTGAACGCTGGAAGCCTGAGGTGTCTGTTTGAGCAGGGCCTCTCTATCACCAGAATCTGCTTATCTGCAGCTCAAAGGAAATTCTGCTTGGCTGGTGTGTTCCAGCTCCGGATGAAACGCCTGCTTGTCTGCACACACAGTGAGTTTCACAAGCAAGGGGCCGAGATGCCACGAGCTGCTGCAAGGCTGCTTCTCCGGGCCTGTGAAAATAATCAGGGGTTCTCGTTTCACACAGTCAGCAAACACGGGGCCAGAGTTGCCTCTGGGAATCATCCCAGCACCATGGGACTCGTTCAAAGGCTTCAGGGCAAGAGATGGCAGGGCTTGAGAGGTTCAGAGGGAAGGGGGGTGGAGGGACTCTGTGGAGAAGGAGCTGGGGGTGCTGGTGGGTGACAGGGTGGCCATGAGCCAGCAGTGTGCCCTGGGGGCTGAGAGAGACAATGGGATCCTGGGGGCATCAGGAGGAGTGTGGCCAGCAGGTCACAGGAGGGGATCCTCCCCCTCTGCTCTGCCCTGGTCAGGCCCCACCTGGAGTGTTGTGTCCAGTGCTGGGCTCCCTGGGATCAAACAGCCAGGGATCTCCTGGAGAGAGTCCAGAGGAGGGATAAGAGATGCTGAAGGGCCTGGAGCATCTCCCCTGTGAGGAAAGGCTGAGGGAGCTGGGGCTGTTCAGCCTGGAGAGAAGAAGACTCAGGGGGGACATTATTAATGTTTATCAATATCTGAAGGATGGGATGCAGGGGAAATGGGCAGCCCCTTTTCAGTGTCTGTGGGGACAGGACAAGGGGCAATGGCTGCAAGTTGGAGCACAGGGAGTTCCACACCAACATGGGGAAGAACTTTTCCCCAGTGAGGGTGAGGGAGCCCTGGGACAGGCTGACCAGGGGGTGTGGAGTCTCCATCTCTGGAGATATTCCAGCTCCATCTGGACACCGACCTGTGCAATATGAGCTGGGGAGCTGCTTTGGCAGGGGGTTGGACCCAATGAGCTCTCAGGGTCCCTTCCAACCCCTGTGATTCTATAATTCTGTGACCCTGTAAATACTTATGTGGGGAGCAACAGCTGGAAAATGAAACATCAAATAGAGTCCCATCAAATGAAACACAGTCACAAGGACTGAATTAAGCAGCTACAAAGTCCAGGCAGGTTTAAGAGCTCACTTGTGTTTCAAAGAAGGAGTTTTACCTTTTCAAGTGTCTTCACGTCACCTCACAGCATGCCTCAGGGCACAGAGCGTGCTCTTCATGCCCTGCTAAAAATAACCCGCTCAGGAAGGCTCTGGCAGCCTTCTCAGTGCTTCAGGTACTTTGAACTGAAAAAAAAAGGGAAAAAAAACACAAGAAGAGAAACTCTTCTTGGGCCACGTGACGCTGGAGAAGACTTTGGCCAAGCAGTAGACAGGAGATGCAAAGCTGGTGTCCACCGTGGTGGTACCGAGTTGCATCCCCAAACGTGGGTTGCAAAGCTGCTCTAAACAGCACCAGCACCACACATTCCTTCTTGTCTCATCCAACATCTATTTGAAGCCACTAAACCAGCCGGTGGGATGGTGCTGGCAGATACCACCGTGTCTTTGCCACACACCAGTGACAGTTACTGGCTGAGATACAGCCTGGGTGAGAAGTGGATGAAGCAGAAGTGAAGCACCCAGGAGATGCTGCTGCAGCTGATAGCACGTGGTGAAACCTGCTGTCCTGGGGTGATGGCTCAATCAGGATTAGGCCATTGGACTTGCCAAGGGGAGAAATGGCCAAGTCCATCTCTGCCTGATGGAGATGTGAGCAGGGACCTGTCTTCTCACTGGAGGGAATTATAGTTTATAGAAAACAATTTCACCTCTGTCACTTGGTTTCCTGAAAGCTGATGAAGAGGCAGAATTAGGGGAGTGATGGAGTCTGTTTTCTCTTTCGAGAAGACACTATATTTTTATTCACCTCTTCCTTTCCTTTCCTTTCCTTTCCTTTCCTTTCCTTTCCTTTCCTTTCCTTTCCTTTCCTTTCCTTTCCTTTCCTTTCCTTTCCTTTCCTTTCCTTTCCTTTCCTTTCCTTTCCTTTCCTTTCCTTTCCTTCCCTTCCCTTCCCTTCCCTTCCCTTCCCTTCCCTTCCCTTTCCTTCCCTTTCCTTTCCTTTCCTTTCCTTTCCTTTCCTTTCCTTTCCTTT
>CM036934.1:1988111-2045745 GCA_020800305.1 Porphyrio hochstetteri | reverse complement strand
CTCGGAGAGCAGCTGCAGCTCCAGCTCCCACTCCCCCAGGTCCCCATGCGGCCCCCGTGAGCTGCTGCCGGAGCTGGCGGCACTCGGACGGGGACAGCAGCTCGGCGATGCGGCTCATGGTGTGAGGGCCCACGTTGTCTGCCACCGAGTCATCGCACCCAGCACCCACCACCAGCAAGAGCACGACGATTCCCAACAGCACCAGCGTGTCTCACTACTGAGGTGCTGCCCCCTCAGCACCCCTCTGCACCCCTCAAGGTGGCCCAGGAGCACTGGCTGCCCCTGTGACATCACAAGGCAGCGTGTCCCAGGGCCGTGTCCCTGATGGGCAGCGTCTCCCCCCACCCCTGGGCCATTGAGCACCTCCCACCACTGCTGGAGGTGCCAGCACCCAATGGCCTCATCCTGCCCCAAGGATGGTTTAGGGCCTCCCCATTTTGGGGGTGGGGTGCTGTGGTGGCACCGCGCAGCCCCGTGTCCCTGTCCCTGGGGTGTCTCCTTTGGGAAGGTCAATGAGGAGGAGATGGGAAACTGGGGAACCCCAAACTCACTGAGAGGGGTGCTTGAGGACCCCCACCCATCACCCCCAAATAGGGGAGGGGTTCACCCTGGTCCCCACCCATCAGCCCCAAGGAGGGAAGGGGCATGCCCAGACCCCCACCCATCACCCCAAAGGAGGAGGGGTGCACCAGGACCCCCCACCCATCAGCCCCAAGGAGGGAAGGTGCACACCCAGACCCCCCACCCTTCACCTCAAAAGAAGGGAGGGGTTCACCCACCCCCCACCCATCACCCCTAAAGAGGAGGGGTGCACCAGGACCCCCACCCATCACCCCTAAAGAATGGAGGGGCTCACCAGGGCCCCCACCCATCACCCTTAAAGAGGGGAGGTGTTCACCCAGCCCCCCACCCATCACCCCAAAAAGGGGAGAGGCGCACCCAGCCCCCCACCCATCACCCCAAGCAATGAAAGGGCTCACCCACCCCCCCACCATCACCCCTAAAGAAGCGCTGAGCTCACCCCCACCCCATTCCCTCCCCCTTCCCCTTGTCTGCACCACCCCCCCTCTTTAACCCTCCCCAACCCCTCCAATCCCCACAACCCCTCCAATCCCCCACCCACCCCCACCTCCTCCAATCACCCCACAACCCCTCCAATCCCCCACCCACCCCCACCTCCTCCTCCTCCAATCACCCCCCCACCCCCTCCAATCACCCCCCACCCCCTTAGGAGCCCAGAACCCAAGGTGAAGGGTGCAGGGGGGGTTGTGTTGAGAAGGCAGCAGTGGGGGGGGGGTGTTCATGTAATCTCTTTAATACTGTGTTAATAGTTTTCTTCTTAAAATACAGCATTTACTTGAGGTAGAACATCCCAGCTCCAGAGCCCCCAGCTGGGCATCCCTAAGACATGAATTAAATACTCCCCGTGTACAACAAGTTGCAAAAAATGAGGTAGAAACGGTTACAGAGCACGGCCCAAGCCCCAGTTGGTAATTAGAATTCGAATTAAAGGTCTTTAGGAGCCCAGGAACCAGTTTGGGGGGGGGGGAAATAATGCCCTTTGCAGCTGGAAATGCCAAAATGAAACCCCAACCTCCCCCCACCCAACCCTGGGGAAACATCCTGGAGCTGTTGGAGACCTGGATCCTGTGAGGAGAGGGGGTTGGGGGAAGGGGGAAAAAGTGGGGAGCCCCCCCCCCACAGCCCCCCTCATCATCCATCTATCCATCCCTAAGGAGAGGTGGGTTCCCCCCCTCTGCGTGCGCAGACCCTGAGGTGATGGGGAGGGGGGGCTGCCCCGTGGCTGGAGCAGCTGCCTCCCCCAGCTACAAGTAGAACAAAAGCCACTCAAATCATCATCATAGTCATTAAAAGGAAGCCCACCCTGCCTTAATTAGGGGGTGGGGTGGGGGGTTAATTAGGGAAATGAAAGAAAAACCCCCAACCCAACTGCCCCCCCCCCCCACCAAGGGATGAGAAGTTGGGGGGTGGGGGGGTGTCAGGGGGATGTGTGGGGGGGGTCATGGTGGGACAGGGGGGGGACACACACTGGGGGCCTCATGCTCAGCCCTGCCAGGGTTTTAGGTTGGGGGGGGGGTGGTTTCCCCCCCATTGTGCAGCTTCTGCTGGGGCTTCGAGGTGCTGAGAAGCGGCGATGGTGGCGGGAGGCAAAACCCCCCCTGGTTTTGGGTGGAAAGGGCAGCGGTGGCGTCACTGGTGGCATCACTGGCATCGTCACTGGTGGCATCACTGGCATTGTCACTGATGGTGACACCAGCATCATCATTGGTGCCATCACCAGCAGCGTCACTGGTGCCATCACCAGCATTGTCACTGACAGCATCACCAGCATCATCACCAGTGTCATCACTGGTGCCATCACCAGCAGCGTCACTGGCGGCATCACTGGTGTCATCACTGATGGTGTCACCGGCATCATCACTGGTGCCATCACTGGCAGCATCACCAGTGGCATCACTGGCATCGTCACTGATGGCATCACTGGCGTCGTCACTGGTGTCATTACTGGTGTCATCACTGGTGGTGTCACCAGCAGCATCACTGGCATTGTCACCAGTGTTGTCACAGGTGTCATCACTGGCATTGTCACTGATGGTGTCACCGGTGTGTCAGCAGTGCCATCACCGGTGTCATCACCGGTGTCATCATTGGCATTGTCACTGGCATCAGCACCAGCATCGTCACCAGCGTCATCATTGGTGTCATCACTGGTGGCATCACTGGTGCCATCACCAGAGTCGTCACCAGCATTGTCACCGGTGGCATCACTGGTGGCATCACTGGCATCATCACCGGTGCCATCACCAGTGGTGTCACTGGCGTCATCATTGGCATTGTCACCGGCATCATCACTGGTGGCATCACCAGCAGCATCACCGGTGGTGTCACCAGCATCATCACTGGTGGCATCACTGGCATCGTCACCCACATCATCACCAGCATCATCCCAGCAGCCACAACCCCGGTGCAAGAAACACCCCCAGGACGTGGGGTAACCACCCCCAACCCCCCAAACCTTCCACAGTGACACATGTCCAACCCCCCCCCCCCCCCACCTTCCCACACCCCTGCACCCTGGGATGCACCAGGAGATGCTCTGGAAGCTTCCAGAACCATCCCAACCCCACCCTGCACCCCGGGATGCACCAGGAGATGCTCTGGAAGCTTCCAGAACCATCCCAACCCCACCCCTGCACCCCGGGATGCACCAGGAGATGCTCTGGAAGCTTCCAGAACCATCCCAACCCCACCCCTGCACCCCGGGATGCACCAGGAGATGCTCTGGAAGCTTCCAGAACCATCCCAATCCCACCCCTGCACCCCGGGATGCACCAGGAGATGCTCTGGAAGCTTCCAGAACCATCCCAACCCCACCCCTGCACCCCGGGATGCACCAGGAGATGCTCTGGAAGCTTCCAGAACCATCCCCAAACCCATGTGGATGCTCAGGAGGGGTTGGTGATGGGTTCATTATCCTCTACCCACCCACCCCAAGGGCAGCAATTAGGTTCAAACCAGCTAATTAAAGCTACAGTCCCAGCCCAGCCCCCAAAATACATTCAACTTCCAGCTTTGTACCAAACAGCTTCAAGTTTTAGGGGGTTTTGGGGCTTTTTAAAGACTTTTCCTTTCTTCTTCCACTCCTTCCAGAAGGAACCAGGGGAGGCAGCTTCATCCCAGCTCTGAAAACTTCCCCCAAATCATCCAAAAAATCCCAAAAATCCCTATTTTTCTTCCTTTTTTTGAGGTGAAAAGAGTTTTTAACAGCACATTCTCCTCTTTTTTTGGTGTTTTTCTTCTTTTTTGGGGGTTTTTTTCCTTCGTTTCTGAGGTAAATTCTTTTCCTGAGTAGTTAAAAAGGGGGGAAACACCCCCCCCCCACCAAACAACCAAAAAGCAACCAAACCAACCCAAAATCCTACATAAAACCCCTCCCCAAAGTCTAAAATATTAAAGAATCTACAGCATTTAACACCAAAACACCCCCTCCCTGGGTTTGGGGGGGGTCCCCCCACCCCACCCCACTCTCCTCTCCCCCTACATCCCCATCCCTGCTGAGGGATGTCATAGGGATGCTCGGCTCTGGAGATGCCTGAGGTAATTAGGAAGTGATCATTAATTGGAGAGGTAGATGGGGGGGGAAAGGTTGAGGAGGTGATGCTGGAATGCTGGGTGACACCCCCCCCCCCCCACCCCTCCCAAAAATCCAGCTCCAGGTGCCTCCAGCCCCCAACATCCTGGGGACAGATGGATGGGTGAATAATAAATAGGTGATCCTGAGTTGAGGGGGTGATGGCTTCCTGCTCCTTGGGAGTGATGCCCCCAAGAGTGGCTTTTTGGGGGAGAGCCAAACCCCACCAAGGTGGCTCCACCAAACCCTGGGGGTGAAGGGTCCACGTGTCCCCCTCCCATCCCCGGCGCCGTCAGTGCCTGGTGCCGTACATCTTATCCCACTCCAGGAACAAGTCCAGCTCCTTCTGGGAAGCAGCAGGGCGGACCTTGCAGAAGGCTTTCTCCAAGTCCTGGTAGGAGGTGGGTTGGATCTGAGCTGGTAAGCCATGGAGGCTGGTGGTGGTGGTGGTGCTGGTGGTCCCGGCGTGTTGGCAGAGCTGGACCAACTCGCTGCCGGAGAAGCTCTCGGTGTGCTGCACCAAGGATGCCATCTCCCTCTCGCTGAGGCAGGAGCTCTGCTGAGCCAGGGCGTGGTGGAGGATCTGCCTGCGGGCGATGCCGTCGGGTGGGGAGATGTAGAAGCGCTTGGCAAAGCGCCGGTGAGAAGCTTCATCCATACTGCCCGGCCGGGAGGTGGTGCCGATCACCACCACGTTCTGCTCCGAGGAGGAACTAGCCACCTTGTCCAAGTAGGAAAGGAGCTGGGATTTCAGGTTGCTCACCTGGCTTCCATCCTCACCAGCACGGGCAACCAACAAGGCCTCGGCCTCGGTGATGAGCACCACGGCGGGCTGCCGGCAGCTGGCCACGAAGAAGACGGTCTGGAGGATCTTCTCAGCTTCAGCTTTCCAGGTGGAGAGCAGGGTGGTCCCGCTGAGCTTCAGCAAGGTGGAGCCCAGTTGGGTGGAGATGCAGCGGCTCAGCAAGGTCTTGCCTGTGCCACGGGGCCCGAAGAGCAGGATGGTTCGGGGGGGTCGGCTCGCCCCCGTGTAGGCACCGGGACGTAGGATGGGCCACACCAGCTCCTCCTCGATGGCAGCCTTCACAGAGACCTGCCCAGCGATGTCTGTCCACTGCACCGGCGGCCCCCGCTCCACGAGCTTGGTGTTCACCAGCTCCAGCACCAAGGGGTCGACGTTCTTGGGTTGCTCCTCTACCGTTGGGCTGCCAAAAACTGGTGTTTTGGGGGGCAGCCGTAGAGGGAAGGGGGGTCCCGGCTCAGCCACCCGCTCCCCGTTGGCGAGTGGGGGGCTGAACTTCTCAAAGGGCTCCGGGGGCCGGAGTGGAGCATCCCCAGTGCCGTAGGGTGGGGAGACCATACTCTTCATCGGCTGCCCACCATACTTGCTGGTGTGCTCCTCAGCGCTGCCAGCTCCTGCTGGCCGCTTCCCAGGCTTGAAGGTCACCTGAGGGGACTCGGTGCTGCCACCGAACCCGTTGCCCCGGCACTCGCCGTTGTCCGACATGGGGTAGGGGGACTTTGGCTGCTCGTAGCTGTATTTCCTGTACCTTCCTCCCTCCTCCTCATCCTCCCCACCGGAGATATCGAAAGCCTTCCTCTTCAGGCTGCCCACCGCCTCGGTGCCAAGGGGTGGCACAGCCAAGGGGGTTAAACCAGCAGCTTGGTATCCATAACCAGGTGGGCGAGTGCTGGGTGGGGGGGCTGGGATGGGGGTGGGCGCTGCGATGCCGGAGGGCAGGTAGGAGGCTGAGGGGTGAGGGGGGTGGATGGTGCCGTAGCCCGGCTGTGGTGGGTAGCTGCCGGTGCTGTAGTTGTACATGGGGCCGGAGGAGCCGTAGCCAGGCACCAGGGTGGGTGCTGGGTGCGGGGGCTGCAGCAACCCTGAGCCATGGAGGGCTGGGGGGTGTGGTGGGGGCAGCGCTGCCGCCGGTTGGGTGCAGTAGCCAGAGGGTAAGTAGGTGCCACCGTAGCTTGAGGGATACTCCTGAGATGCCCCCAGCCCCCCCGAGCCAGCAGCAGCCCCTCCGCAGGAATTCCCAGGATACATGGGGTCAGCGAGGTTGGCACCCACCACGGGTGAACCCCCCAACCCAATAGCCCCACCGCTGGCTGGGACGGTGGGTGGCACCACCGCCTTGGCGCCGGGGAGGCCATCGTGGATGGGGGTCAGGGGGTAGGCCCCGTCGGAGCCGTGGGCCACGGGCCAGGGTTCCCCGTCCCCTTTCTGCCCGTTAAGCGGCCCGAAGGCTCCGTCCCCATAGCTGCTCAGCGCCGGGCGCTCGTAGGGGGCATCCAGCACCCCTGAGTACTTCTCGGCGTACCTCTTGAGGAGGTTGGAGGCCGTGAGAGCCGAGATGTCGTCGTTGGCCCAGGCGTAGTTGAAGCGTTGGCGGGAGCTGGGGTACAGGTCGGACTTGTGGGCTGGTGAGGAGGTGGTGGAGGAGACGTCGAGGTGCTGCTCCGGCCACTGGTTCAGGGACTGGGCATGCTCTGGTGACCAGTGCATCTTCGACAGAGCTGGGGTGGGGAGGGGACACAGAGTGGGGTGAGAGGAGGGGAAGAGGGGTGGGTGCTGCTCCTCACTGAGCGTCTCAGAATCACAGGATCACCAGATGGGAAAAGACCTTTGAAGACCATCAAGTCCAACCCATCCCATCCTGAGCTGAACCAGAGCCCTGAGCACCTCATCTGCCCTCTGTTAAACACCCCCAGGGGTGGGGACTCAGCCCCTCCCTGGGCAGGAGGCCCTGACCCTGCTCCAGGCCCCTGTTCCCCATCCCCACAACTCTGCCAGGGCAGAACTTTCCCCTCCCATCTGCTCTGCCCCTGCCCTGGGGCAGCTTGAGCCCATTGCCCCTTGTCCCATCTCCTGGCCCCTGGCTGCAGAGACCCTCGCCCACCTCTCTGCACCCTCCTGGCAGGGCAGGGGAGGTGGGGAGAAGGTCTCCCCTCAGCCTCCTCTTCTCCAGGCTCAACACCCCCAGCTCCCTCAGCTGCTCCTCAGAGGATTTGCCCTCCAGCCCCTTCCCCAGCCTGGTTGCCCTTCTCTGGACCCTTCTCCAAGGGTCCCCGCTGGCCCTGAGCACGCTGCAGGTCTCAGTGACCCACCCTCCCCTTCGCCAGCCCCAGAGGAACTCGGGGCACTGAGGAGAGCCTGGCCAGCCCAACGGCCACCAGCGTGTCACCCGGCAGGGAACAAGCCACCACGAGCTGGGGGAGGCAACTGGCACCAGCAGTGGGACCAGGAGCAGCTGTGCAGCCTGAGGAGAGCCCCACTGTCACCCACTGGCAGCATCCCCCCGGCATCCTCATCACCCCACAGCTCCATGTCACATCCCCATCACCCCACAGCTCCACATCACATCCCCATCACCCCACAGCTCCATGTCACATCCCCATCACCCCACAGCCCCACATCACATCCCCATCACCCCACAGCTCCATGTCACATCCCCATCACCCCACAGCTCCACATCACATCCCCATCACCCCACAGCCCCACATCACATCCCCATCACCCCACAGCTCCACATCACATCCCCATCACCCCACAGCCCCACATCACATCCCCATCACCCCACAGCTCCACATCACATCCCCATCACCCCACAGCCCCACATCACATCCCCATCACCCCACAGCTCCATGTCACATCCCCATCACCCCACAGCCCCACATCACATCCCCATCACCCCACAGCTCCACATCACATCCCCATCACCCCACAGCCCCACATCACATCCCCATCACCCCACAGCTCCACATCACATCCCCATCACCCCACAGCCCCACATCACATCCCCATCACCCCACAGCTCCATGTCACACCCCCATCACCCCACAGCTCCACACCACATCCCCATCACCCCACAGCTCCACATCACATCCCCATCACCCCACAGCCCCACATCACATCCCCATCACCCCACAGCTCCACATCACATCCCCATCACCCCACAGCCCCATGTCACATCCCCATCCCTGTGTCACATCCCCATCACCCCATGCTCGAGGAAGGGGTTTGCTGGGAAGGAGAGGGGCTGGGGGCTGCTTGGGGAAGGGGTTTGCTGGGATGCAGAGGGGCTGGGGGCTGCTTGGGGAAGGGGTTGGCTGGGATGCAGAGGGGCTGGGGGCTGCTCAGGGAAGGGGTTTGCTGGGATGAAGAGAGAGGGGCTGGGGGCTGCTTGGGGAAGGGGTTTGCTGGGATGGAGAGAGAGGGGCTGGGGGCTGCTGGGGAAGGGGGTTGCTGGGATGGAGAGAGAGGGGCTGGGGGCTGCTTGGGGAAGGGGTTTGCTGGGATGGAGAGAGAGGGGCTGGGGGCTGCTTGGGGAAGGGGGTTGCTGGGATGGAGAGAGAGGGGCTGGGGGCTGCTTGGGGAAGGGGTTTGCTGGGATGCAGAGGGGCTGGGAGCTGCTTGGGGAAGGGGTTTGCTGGGATGGAGAGAGAGGGGCTGGGGGCTGCTTGGGGAAGGGGGTTACTGGGATGCAGAGGGGCTGGGGGCTGCTTGGGGAAGGGGTTTGCTGGGATGGAGAGAGAGGGGCTGGGGGCTGCTTGGGGAAGGGGTTTGCTGGGATGGAGAGAGAGGGGCTGGGGGCTGCTTGGGGAAGGGGTTTGCTGGGATGGAGAGAGAGGGGCTGGGGGCTGCTTGGGGAAGGGGGTTACTGGGATGCAGAGGGGCTGGGGGCTGCTTGGGGAAGGGGTTGCTGGGATGGAGAGAGAGGGGCTGGGGGCTGCTTGGGGAAGGGGTTTGCTGGGAAGGAGAGGGGCTGGGGGCTGCTTGGGGAAGGGGTTGCAGGGATGCTCCTCACTCCTGCCACCAAAGCAAACCCAAAGGAAGGGGCAGCGCCCCCCCCCCATCCCACCCCCCTTGGGAGAAGAAAACCCAAAAAAAACCCCCAAAAGCCCCCTCAAACCCCCCCAAATCCCCCCCAAATCCGCAGGAGACCCCAACCGCCTGGCAGACCCGGGGAGGGGGAGGGCTGGGCAGGGGGAACTTGTCAGGGGTGTTGGGGGGGGGGTTGGAGCTGGGACCTGAGGGGGGGGCTGCAGGGGGACAGATGTCCCCATGGGCCCCTGGCAGTGTGAGAACGTGACCCAGCGGCCCCGCTGCTGCCCAGTGTCCCCAGTGCAAGACAAAGGGCGGCGGGGGGCGCTGGGGGGGGATCCCATTGTTCCCCCGGCCTCATTATGGAAACCCCGGGCTTTTGTTCAGGGCCAACACGGCGCGTGGGGACGGGGTGCGCTGGGATGCTCCTCCTCCTCCTCCTCCTCCTCCTCCTCCTCCTCCTCCTGCTGCTGCTCCTCCTCCTCCTCCTCCTCCTCCTCCTCCTCCCCCTCCTCCTGCTGCTGCTCCTCCTCCTCCTCCTCCTCCTCCTCCTCCTCCTCCTCCTGCTCCTCCTCCTCCTTCCTCCTCCTCCTTCCTCCTCCTCCTCCCTCCGCCTCCTCCTCCTCCTCCTCCTCCTCCTTCTCCTCCTCCTCCTCCTCTTCCTCCTTCTCCTCCTCCTTCTCCTCCTCCTCCTCCTTCTCCTCCTCCTTCTCCTCCTCCTCCTCCTCCTCCTCCTCCTCCTCCTCCTCCTCCTCCTCCTCCTCCTCCTCCTCCTCCTCCACCTCCTCCTCCTCCTCCTCCTCCTCCTCCTCCTCCTCCTCCTCCTCCTCCTCCTCCTCCTCCTCCTTCCTCCTCCTCCTCCTCCTCCTCCCTCCTCCTCCTCCTCCTCCTTTTCCTCCTCCTCCTCCTCCAAAAAGCTCTCTCCAAGGGGGGATTTCACCAGGCTGTGGGGATGGGGGGGCTGCCCCAGTAGCATCCCAGTGTGTGCTGGTGGTGCTGGAGCGCAGCGCACTGGGCACCCACACCAGTGTTGGGTGCTTGTGCCCCGTGCCCCCCCTGATCCCCCCATGGGAAGCCCCACTGAGGTGACCCATGGGCATCCTGAGGAGCATCTGGAGGGGGTTCAGATAGATGTTGGGGGGTGAAGAGGGAGAGGGGGCACGTGGCTGAGCTGAGGATGTGCTAAACTGGGTTTAATCCCAGTCTGACTCCCTGAGCACCCACACCCTGGGAAAGGGGGGACCAGCACCCCAGACAGAGCACCCCACAGCCCCACAGGTGTCCCCCCAACCCCTCAGATGGCTACTCAGCTCTGTGGACCCTTGGGAAGGAGCAGATGCTGCTGCCCTCTGGCTCTGGATGAGCCCATCCTGGGCAGGGAGAGCCCATACTGGGCAGGGAGAGCCTATACTGGGCAGGGAGAGCCCGTACTGGGCAGAGAGGGCCTATACTGGTCAGGGAGAGCCTATACTGGTCAGGGAGAGCCCATACTGGTCAGGGAGAGCCTATACTGGTCAGGGAGAGCCTATACTGGGCAGGAAGAGCCCATACTGGTCAGGGAGAGCCCGTACTGGGCAGGGAGAGCCCATACTGGTCAGGGGGAGCATATACTGGGCAGGGAGAGCCCATCCCAGTGCCCAAAACTGGCTGGATTCCCAAATTTGGGAATCTCACCTGCAACCTTCACTCCCAGAAGGACCAAACTGGGATGCTGGGAGCTCCATGTCCCATCCCAGCCTCTCCAGAGGCTTTTCCTCTGGGATGGCAATCGATGTCCATATGGGAAAGGGATTTAGGAGGAACAACCCCACCACCCAGGAGGATCAAGCCCACCCTGAGCCCACCCAAAGGCTCCCACCCACTCTGCCCCCCTCATCGATCAAGCCTGGAGCAGCTGGAACAGCAGCACCCAACGGGCTGTCACCCATCTGTGCTGCCCCAGGGAAAGGGAAGGTTAACTGGGCGCCACTCAGGCTGGCAGCAGCTGAGCATCACCCATCTGTCACGGTGACAGGGGACAGCTCAGCCCCTGTGGCACCACGGGGACCCAGCAGGGCAGGGTGGAGATGATGGAGCTGGAGGGGATGGAACAGGGTGGGGGGTTGGGGGGGGGGTTTGGGGAATTCTGCTTCTCTTCTCCACATGGGACAGGGAAAGGGGTGGCAAAGGAGCCATGAAGGAGCTGAAGGAGGAGGAGGTGGCTTCCTTCCTGCTCTTTATGCTCTTCACATGGGTGGTGAGATGGGTGACAGCCGTTGGGTGCTGCTGTTCCAGCTGCTCCAGGCTTGATCGATGAGGGGGGCAGAGTGGGTGGGAGCCTTTGGGTGGGCTCAGGGTGGGCTTGATCCTCCTGGGTGATGAACATGAATTATCCCAATAATCATCCAGGTTTGTGGACCCTTGGGAAGGAGCAGATGCCCACACCCTGCTCCCCATGGCTTCTCCTCCAGCTTCTCCTGGCTGGACCCACCTCAGCCCTGGTGGGATGATCCCCAGGGAGAGGTTCCCACTGGGATCTCCAGCCTGAAGGACAGTTCTCCAGCAGCAGGGAGGGTTCTTAGCAAGGGTTCAGGTCACTGGAGCCCATCACCCCTTGAGGTCAGCTCAGGGTGGGTGTTGGAGGTGCCCTGGAGAAGGGGACCCCAGCCCCAGGGTGCTGCCCAAATCCCCAGTGGGACTCAAACCCTTCACCAGAACCTCATCCCCTGAGACCAGACAAGGTCCCCCAGGGGGCTGGTGTTGCACCCAGCTCATCCTGGGAGGGTTCCAGGAGAGAGGAAACTCCATTTCTCATCAGTGGGACCATCTCCCCCACCTCTGGAGAGCTCAAAGGGGCCCCATTGGCATGAGGACAGCCAGGGCTGGGTGGGGGGTGAGCCCACCAGGACCCTCCCAGTCCTTTGCCTCTTCCTTCTGCTCCCTGGTCTGCAGGACACAGCCTGCTGAGGACGATGCTCCTGCTGCTGGGGCTTGGCACACCCGTGGCCACGGGCTCCTCCAGCCCCGTGAGGAACACCCCATGGGCAGCCTGGCTGTGGGGATGGACACCCGTGTGGGCAGCAGAGAGAGGGAGCTTGAAGGCATCTCCATACCACCTCCACCTCTGTGCCACCTCCATACTGTCTCCATACCATCTCCATCTCTGTCCTGCCTCCATCTCCATGCCACCTCCATCTCCATGCCACCTCCATCTCCATGCCACTTCCATCTCTGTGCCACTTCCATCTTCATGCTGCCTCTGTCTCTATACCATCTCCATCTCTGTGCCACCTCTATCTCCACAGTGTCTCCATGCCACTTCCATCTCCATACCACTTCCATCTCCATCTCTGTGCTGTCTCCATCCCCATCTCCATCTCCATCTCCATCTCCTTTCCATCTCCATCTCCATCCCATCTCCATCCCCATCTCCATCTCCATCTCCTTTCCATCTCCATCCCATCTCCATCTCCATCCCATCTCCATCTCCATCCCATCTCCATCTCCATCCCACCTCCATCTCCATCTCCTTTCCATCTCCATCTCCATCCCATCTCCATCTCCTCCCAGCGATGGAGATGCAGCCAGCAAAGGGATGGACCCTGCTCTGAAAACCTTCCTCTCCAGACCTCACCCCGGTCAGTTCCACTTGTTGAAGCCCATCAGGACTCACCTCATGTCCCTCCCCACAGAGAGGGGCTGTCTGACCCCACAGAAGGAGGATGTTGGGGACCCCCAGGCTCCTCTGAGCCCCCCACCCCTCCCCAGCCCGTGATGCTGTGTGGCTGGGATGCCTGAAGGATGTTACATCCCAGGATCTTCACCAGAAGAAGCCAACCCAAAGCACCCCAGGGCCAGGCTGCCCAGAGAGGGGGTGGGTGCCCCATCCCTGGGGGTGTTCAAGGCCAGGTTGGATGGGGCCCTGGGCAACCTTGTGTAGCTCCAGGCCTGGAGGTTGGTGGCCCTGCCTGTGGCAGGGGGTTGGAGCTCTGGGACCCTTGGGGTCCCTCCCAAACCTGGCAGGGGGGTTGGAGCTCTGGGACCCTTGGGGTCCCTCCCAACCCAGCCCAGGCTGGGATTCCATGATCCCCCCCTGGTGCTGCACACTCCTGGGTCAGGCAGCTGCCTCCACCACCCCCCCCATCTACCCCTGAACCCCAGAAGCCTGAAAACTCCCCAAAATCCCCTCTTTTGCCAAGGAAACCCCCAAATCCATCACCCTGTGACGCTTCACCCTCCCTCAGGCACCCAGATGTGGGGCAGCCAGCACACAAGATGCTCAGCAGCTCAGGACCAGGACAACCCCCCAGCCCCACCCCATCCTTCTCCTCCCAGGGATGTTTCTTCCCAGGGTGGGGGGCACAGCAGAGACCCCAGAGCCCCCCCAACCCCAGAGCCCAGCAGCAGCAGGGCTGCTCCAGCTCCTCTCCACAGCACCAATCAATCTTAATTAACTCTAATTCCCAAGGAGCCTCCCAGCACCACCCAGCACCACCCAGTGCTGGGGGATGTTCCACCTCAGTGCCCAGCTGGGTGAGCACATTCCAGAGGGATTTGAGGAGAAATTCCTCCTTTCCATCATTTCTCCATCTCCTTTCTCAACATCCCCCCACTCCACAGTGTCCCCCCCATTCTCCATCCCCTGGGGACCGCTTTGCCCCCACGCTCAGCACCCTCTGTCACCCATCCTGGGCTGGGGGAGGTCTCTCTCCAGGGCTTTGGGCTCCTGGATTCCAGCTCCTGGGCAGGGATGGAGAGATGGAGGGAGGGATGGATGGATGGATGGAGGGATGGATGGATGGAGGGAGGGATGGATGGAGGGAGGGATGGAGGGATGGATGGAGGGATGGAGGGAGGGATGGATGGAGGGATGGATGGAGGGATGGAGGGATGGATGGATGGAGGGAGGGATGGATGGAGGGAGGGATGGAGGGATGGATGGAGGGATGGAGGGAGGGATGGATGGAGGGAGGGATGGATGGAGGGAGGGATGGAGGGATGGATGGAGGGATGGAGGGAGGGATGGATGGAGGGATGGATGGAGGGATGGATGGATGGAGGGAGGGATGGAAGGATGAGTGGGCAGGCTCCAGCTTTGGGAACCCCTGTGCCACACCCAAAGCAGCCACCCCTACAGCTCCCACCTCCCACAGGGATCCGTGTCCATCGTTCCTGCCCATCACTCCCAGCTGAAGCTCAACAAAACTGGGCAGTGGGAGGGACACCAAGGCACCGGCTGGGAGGAACCAGCTGGGGAAACTGGGAAGAGCTTTGGGACTGGGGGTGGTTCCTTGGGACCCCCATGGGTGGGGCAGCACCAACACTGCCTCCCAGAGAGAATCCCAAGGCACGAATCACTCCTTCCCCCCCCTTTCCCTCCTGCTCCTCCTGGGGGGATGCACCAGCCCGAGGATGGAGCTGTGAGGATGGTTTCTGGAGCATCCTCCTCCTCCTCCTCTTCCTCACCCCATCAGCACGACCCCACCACAGCTTGGGGCACTCAGCAGTCACCAGACACCCACCCAGCACAGCACCCTGCCCTGTGCCCCCACCCAGCACAGCACCCTGCCCTGTGCACCCATCCTGATCCCCAGCACAGCACCCTGCCCTGTGCACCCATCCTGACCCCCAGCACAGCACCCTGCCCTGTGCACCCATCCTGATCCCCAGCACAGCACCCTGCCCTGTGCACCCATCCTGACCCCCAGCACAGCACCCTGCCCTGTGCACCCATCCTGACCCCCAGCACAGCACCCTGCCCAGTGCACCCATCCTGACCCCCAGCACAGCACCCTGCCCAGTGCACCCATCCTGACCCCCAGCACAGCACCCTGCCCTGTGCACCCATCCTGACCCCCAGCACAGCACCCTGCCCAGTGCACCCATCCTGACCCCCAGCACAGCACCCTGCCCTGTGCACCCATCCTGACCCCCAGCACAGCACCCTGCCCAGTGCACCCATCCTGACCCCCAGCACAGCACCCTGCCCTGTGCACCCATCCTGACCCCCAGCACAGCACCCTGCCCATCTCCAGCACCCATTTATCCCAGGGCTGCATCCCTGGGGGCTTCCTGGCTGAGAACTGGGGGGGTCTCTCTGTGATCCCCCATCCCTGCAGCACCAGCAGACTCGTTTCCATGGATTTCCCTGGCCCTGAGTGGGGTTTGGGGGAAGGAGGGGGGAGCACAGGGCTGGGGAGCAGATCCTGGGGTGGGTGGCCGTGCCTCAAGGGCTACACAGACCCCACACCCCCCTTCAATCCTTCCCACCCCACAGCTTCAGCACCCCATGGGCACGTGGGGCACCCAGAGCATCTCCCTGGAGTCAGGAGGTACCGGATGAGCCCTTCTCACCACACTCAACCTCTGTAACCCCTGCAGCCTCCCCTGCACCCTGCCCAGTGCACCCATCCAGGCTAGGGTGCACAGCCCTGGGTGGGGTGCTGGGATTCACTCCCTGGGCTGGGATGTGCTCCCCAGAGTGGGATGTGCTCCCAAGGCAGGGTGCTGGGATTCATTCCCAGGGTGGGATACTGGGATGTGCTCCCAGGGTGGGATGTGCTTCCCAGGGAGGGCTGTGTTCCCAGGGTGGGATGCTGGGATGTGTTCCCAGGGTGGGATGTGCTCCCCAGGGTGGGATGTGCTCCCTGGGGTGGGATGTGCTCCCAAGGCAGGGTGCTGGGATTCATTCCCAGGGTGGGATACTGAGATGTGCTCCCAAGGGAAGGATGTGTTCCCAGGGTGGGATGTGCTCCTCAGGGTGGGATGTGCTCCCAAGGCAGGGTGCTGGGATTCATTCCCAGGGTGGGATACTGGGATGTGCTCCCCAGGGTGGGATGTGCTCCCAGGGTGGGATGTGCTCCCTGGAGTGGGATGCTGGGATTCACTCCCTGGGGTGGGATTCATTCCCAGGGTGGGATGCTGGATAAGCACCCCCAGTGCCTTCCCCAGCCCTGCAGCCCCCTCCCCACACAGAATTCCCTGGGGAAACACCCCATGGGCACGAGGGGCACCCAAAGCATCTCCCTGGAGTCAGGAGGTACCGGATGAGCCCTTCTCACCACACTCAACCTCTGTAACCCCTGCAGCCTCCCAGCACATCCCCCCAGCCTCTAATTCCACCTCTCTGCAGCCATTAGGTCCTTTTCCCATCAATTACACCCACATTATCCTGCTCCAGGAGGCTCCAGGACAACAGGGAGCAGAGTCAAGTGCTCCACAGCCTCTTCCCAAAGGGGAAGGGACCAGCAGCCAAAGCAGCTGGGCACCCCCACCCTTCCCAGCCCTTCAGGAGGGAGATTCATCACTGGGAGGGGAGCTGGGCTTCCAGTGAGCCCCCCCCCCCATCCAGCTGGGTGCCTCCTGGTGTTTCCCCAGGGAATTCTGTGTGGGGAGGGGGCTGCAGGGCTGGGGGTGCTTATCCAGCCATCTGCCAGCTGGGGAGTTGGGGGGTGACAAGTGAGGGTTAAGGAGTTCTGGCTTGGTGCTGCCTTGCACTGTACTGGGGGGTGAGGGGGGAAAGGGGGGAACAGCCCACCCACCCCCCAAAATGTGGCGCTTTTATCTTGGGAGGGGAAGGGCTGGGCTGGGTACCACACTCTGATGGGCAGGAGCACGGCCCAGCATCCCTCCCTGGGGATGCAGCCCACCCCAGGAGCACATCCCAGTATCCCACCCTGGGAGCACATCCCAGCATCCCACCCTGGGGATGCAGCCCACCCCAGGAGCACATCCCACCCTGGGAGCACATCCCACTCTGGGAGTACATCCCACCCCAGGAGCACATCCCAGTATCCCACCCTGGGAGCACATCCCACCCTGGGGAGCAAATCCCAGCATCCCACCCTGGGGAGCATATCCCACCCTGGGAACACATCCCAGCATCCCATGCTGGGGACTGCATCCCAATCTCTCCCTGGGAGCACATCCCACCCCAGGGAGTGAATCCCAGCATCCCACCCTGAGGAGCACAACCCCAGCATCCCACCCTGGGGAGCACATCCCACCCTGGGGAGCACATCCCAAGCATCCCACCCTGGGGAGCACATCCCACCCTGGGGAGCACATCCCAAGCATCCCACCCTGGGGAGCACATCCCACCCTGGGGAGCACATCCCACTCCAGGGAGTGAATCCCAGCATCCCATCCTGGGGAGCACATCCCACCCTGGGGAGCACATCCCACCCTGGGAGCACATCCCACCCTGGGGAGCACATCCCAAGCATCCCACCCTGGGGAGCACATCCCACCCTGGGAGCACATCCCAAGCATCCCACCCTGGGGAGCACATCCCACCCTGGGAGCACATCCCAAGCATCCCACCCTGGGGAGCACATCCCAAGCATCCCACCCTGGGGAGCACATCCCACCCTGGGGAGCACATCCCAGCATCCCACCCTGGGGAGCACATCCCACCCTGGGAGCGCATCCCACCCTGGGGAGCACATCCCCAGCATCCCACCCTGGGAGCAACCCCCCAGCACCCTGGTCCCACCCCACCCCAGGCCCTGATGCCATCAGGACTCACACCTGACTGTCCCATGAGGAAGCTTCCCATCCCCAGGAGGAAGGAGCTGAGGATGGGGGGGTGGGAACCCTCCAATTCCCATCCCCCCCCTCTGCTCCCAGCTCAGGTCGGTGTCACCCATGAGGTTGGGGATCCTGCTCAGGGCTCAGCACCATGAAGGAGAAAAGAGGGGGAGAGCCCTTCCCACCCCCCCAGAGCACGGGAATGACCCAGATCCAGAGGAGAAAGAAGAAATCACAGCAGCAGGGACCCTGTGATGAACTGGGAATGGCCAGGGCTGGCACTGGGAAGAACTGGTTTGTTCCCTGTTTGGCTGCTGGGGATTTTCCTGCTGGTTTAATTCCCAGTGGGAGCTTTTGGGGGGGGGAGGACGTGTGTCCCCTGGGGTGACAGTGATGGATACGTGGTGACACCCATGAGCTTCCTGGGAATGAGCCACCAGCACATCCCTCCTTCATCCCAAAATCCCACAGGAGGAGGGACCAGCCTCACCAGCACCCGGGATGTGGATGGATGTGGGAGCACTGGGAAGGACCACGGAGATGCTGAGAGCCTGGAGCTCTCCTGCCTGAGGGTCCCCATCGCTTCCCCAGCTGTATTGATGGCATCTGGGGGGAAATTCCCTCTGGGAATCATCCCTCAGATCCCATCCTCCAGCTGAGGAGCGGGGATGGAATCCCAGGTGAGGGGGTTCTCCTACCTGTGACCCCACAGACACTCCCTGGGCACAAGCTTAGGGTCTCCCCTCTGGAATAACGACTTGGGGGGGTGGGGGATGGACATGGAGTGAGGATGCAGGTCTGGGAGCAGGATTAGGGATGGAGGGGGGGTGGATATTTGGGAAAAGCACAGCCCCTGCTTGTATCCATCACCCAAGGACACAGGGAGCATCTCCTGGCCATCCTCCTCCTCCCTGGATGAAGGCAAACCACTCCCAGAGCACAGAGGGAAACGTGCCAGGGAGCTTTGGCACCCTTGACCTCTCAGTGGGATGCAAAGGGGAGAAGGTTGGGATCCTGGGGTGCTGGGAAAGCCCCAATCCCAGATCTGGGAAGGGAGGGAGGAGAAAGGGAAGGAGGGAGGGAGGGGAAAGCACAGGCTCCTGATAAGGGATTGTTAACATGATCCATATGGAACTGGCCGTTGTTTAACCAAAATGATAATGGGAAAAGGGAAGAATGCAGCAGGAGAACAAAGGGAAACCCATCCCTGCTCCAGAGAAAGGGAGTTTGGGAGTGGGGAGAGATGGGGGCTGCTCCTCTCTGGGAGCTGAGCCACCCTGAAACCCACCCAGCCAGCTTGATGCATCCCCTCTGCTTCCCAACTCAGGCTGGGGAGCTGGGGGTGTAAACACAGAGCTGGTTCCAGCTCTGAACCCAGCCCAGGGTGTTTATGTTCTGGCAGGATCCCAGCAGCTCTCCAGGGAGCACAATTCCAGGGGGTGCCATTCATTATCCCCCTCCAAAGGGAACGTGTCAACACACCCCAGGCTGAGAGGAGCTAAAACAAACGTTCCAGGGGATAAACCCACCCCTGGGCCCTGCAGAGCTGCTTCATCCCCAGCAAAGAGGCACTGGAGCTGCAGGGAGGCAACTGGGAATGGCAGAGCCCTGTCATCACTGCCAACTGGAGTGGGAACTGGAGCAGCAACTGGAGCAGCAACTGGAGCAGCAACTGGAGCAGCTCCCAGCCCCCAGTGCTGGTTGGCAGCGTGTGGGCAGGGAACTGGGGGATAAAACCTCACCAGTTCCCATGAGGTTGTACCCACGCAGCCCTCAGCAGAGACCCAGCACCCAAATTCAACACCCTGCACCCTGAGACCCCTTTTTCCACACCCCAGCATCCCAGCATCCAGACACCTCACCCTGCTGCACCCCAGCACCCAGGCATCTCATCCTCCTGCACCCCAGCATCCCAGCATCCAGACACCTCACCCTGCTGCACTCCAGCATCCCAGCACCCAGGTATTTCACCCTGCTGCATCCCAGCATCCCAGCACCCAGACACCTCATCCTCCTGCACCCCAGCATCCCAGCACCCAGGCACCTCACCCTGCTGCACCCCAGCACCCCGGCATCTCATCCTCCTGCACCCCAGCATCCCAGCACCCAGGCACCTCACCCTGCTGCACCCCAGCACCCAGGCATCTCATCCTCCTGCACCCCAGCATCCCAGCACCCAGGCACCTCACCCTGCTGCACCCCAGCACCCAGGCATCTCATCCTCCTGCACCCCAGCATCCCAGCACCCAGACACCTCACCCTGCTGCACCCCAGCATCCCAGTTTAGCACCCACGCTCCTTCCCATCATTCCCAGAGCAGAACTGGGAGGGGTGGGACCCAGCACACGGTGTGTCCAGCTGGAAGACCCCTCAGGAAGCCTCCAGGGGGGCTCCCAGTCCTTTCTGTCCCCCCCAGGGAGGGAACAGCACATTTAACCCCCCTCCCCAAACAAGCCCCTTTGGGGGGAGCTCCTGGTCAGCCCGCGGCTGGTTTGGGGGCTGATCGGAAGGGCAGAGCCCTGTGCTGGGTGCACGGGCAGCAGAGGGGAGCAGGGAGGAGGTATTGTTCCTGGGGAGGGAGGGAGGGATGGGGGGCGGGGCATGGATGGATGGAGGGAGGGATAGAGGGAGGGATAGAGGGAGGGATGGAGGGAGGGAGGGGTAGAGGGATGAAGGGATGAATGGAGCAAGGGATGGAGGGATGGATGGAGGGAGGAATAGAGGGATGGAGGGAAGGATGGAGGGAAGAAGGGAGGGAGGGGGCATGGATGGATGGAGGGATGGATAGAGGGAGGGATGGTGTGAGGGATGGAGGGAGGGATAAGGGGAGGGATGGAGGGATAAGGGGAGGGATGGAGGGATGGATGGATGGAGCAAGGGATAGACGAGGGAGGGAGGGTGGCATGGATGGATGGAGGGATGGATAGAGGGATGGACGGAGGGATAGATGTATGGAGGGAGGGAGGGATGGAGGGAGGGATGGATGGATGGAGGGAGGGATGGAGGGAGGGAGGGATAGAGGGGTGATGAAAGAAGGGAAGGAGGTAGGAAGGGAGGGAGGGATAAGGGGAGGGATAGAGGGAGGGATGGAGGGAGGGGGCATGGATGGATGGAAGGAGGGATAGAGGGATGGAGGGATGGATAGAGGGATGGAGGGATGGACAGAGGGAGTAATGGAGGGATGGATGGAGCAAGGGATAGAGGGAGGGATGGAGGGATAGAGGGAGGGATAGAGGGGTGATGAAAGGAGGGAGGGAGGGATAAGGGGAGGGATAGAGGGAGGGATGGAGGGATAGAGGGAGGGATAGAGGGGTGATGAAAGGAGGGAGGGAGGGATAAGGGGAGGGATAGAGGGAGGGATGGAGGGAGGGGGCATGGGTGGAGGGAGGGAGGGATAGAGGGACGATGGAGGGAGGGAGGGGGGATGGATGAATGGAGGGAGGGAGGGATAGAGGGAGGGCTGGAGGGAGGGACGGTCCCCCCAGCCGTGCGCACCCCTCCGGGCGTGGGAGCCGCCTGGGCCGGGCATCCCCCGGGCCCTCCCGCGTCGCTCCCCGCGCCCAGGGGGCTCCAGGCTCATGTCAAGAGCGCCTTGTCCCGGGGGTCCCCGCACCCTCCGTGGCGCGGAGAGAGGGAGGGGAAAGAGGCAGAGGCAAAGGCCAGGCGGCGCCGGCGGCAGCCCCGTCCCCGGGGAGGGGTTGGGTTACCGGCAGCACCAACCCCCCGCACCCCGGGGGTCGCTTTCACCCCCAAAATCCCTGCTCAGGGAGGCGGGGAGGTGTGTGGGGGGGGCGATGCGGGACCCACCTCCGCCCACAGCGGGACGTTACCGGCAGCGCGGGGGGGATGCTCCGCCGGCGGCAGCCCCCCACCCCTCCATCCCTCCCTCCCTGCCCCCCATCCCCGTCCCTCCCCGACCCCCCCTACTCACCTCCTCATGCCGGCGGGGCCCTAGCGCTGCCCGGCGGCGGGCGGCCGTGCGGGACG
The DNA here is from genome assembly GCA_020800305.1 of Porphyrio hochstetteri. Classification (NCBI taxonomy): domain Eukaryota; kingdom Metazoa; phylum Chordata; class Aves; order Gruiformes; family Rallidae; genus Porphyrio; species Porphyrio hochstetteri. The sequence goes on along the minus strand of CM036934.1, from coordinate 2,024,269 downwards.
CCGCATCCTGCCGCTGCCGCCCGGACAATGCGGGGCGGCGCGGCGGCCCGCGGGCGGCGGGGGCTGGGGCCGGCGCTGGGGCTGGGGCCGGGGCCGGGGCCGGGGCCGGGGCCGGCCCCCCCCCCCCCGCCTCTGCCCGCCGCCCACGACCCGCCCCTGCGCAGCGGCGGGGCGGAGCGGGGGAGAGCGGCGGAGCGGAGCGGAGAGGAGCGGAGCGGCCCCTCGGCTGCAGCGGGGGCGGAGCGGAGCGGACCTGCTGCCCCGACCGGGGACGGCCCCGCACAAAGGCGGAGCGGGGGTGCGGGCAGCAGGGACCCGGCGTCGCGGTCCCGCGAACCCCCGCGGCCCGGCATGGCAGAGCCCACGCACACGTGTGCCCCACACCCCGGGGATCTCCTCCTCCGGCATCCCAGCACCCCCTACACCCCAGCACCCAGGCACCTCATCCGCCTGCACCCCAGCATCCCAATGCCCATGGACCTCACCCTCCTGCATCCCAGCATCCCAGCACCCAGGCATCTCACCCTGCTGCACCCCAGCATCCCAATGCCCATGGACCTCACCCTCCTGCATCCCAGCATCCCAGCACCCAGGCATCTCACCCTGCTGCACCCCAACATCCCAGAACCCAGGCACCTCACCCTCCTGCACCCAAGCACCCAGGCATCTCACCCTCCTGCACCCCAGCATCCCAGCACCCAGGCACCTCACCCTGCTGCACCCAAGCACCCAGGCATCTCACCCTCCTGCACCCCAGCATCCCAGCACCCAGGCACCTCACCCTGCTGCACCCAAGCACCCAGGCATCTCACCCTCCTGCACCCCAGCATCCCAGCACCCAGACACCCCACCCTGCTGCACCCCTGCATCCCAGCCCCCATGCATCTCACCCTGCTGCACCCCAGCATCCCAGCACCCAGCTATCTACTCCTTCCACACCCCAGCATCCCAGCACCCATGCACCCATGCCTCCTAGCACCCCAGCACGTGTGCACCCCATCCCCCTGCACCCCATCACCCCAGCCCCCCCACACCTCACCTCCTGTGTATTTCATCCCCCAGCCCCCCAGCACCCATGCCCCCCAACCTCCTGCATCCTATCACCCACCTACCACCCAGCATCCTGCCACCCCAACATCCTTCCCCCCCTGTACCCCAGTCCCTCCTCTACCTCATCCCCCACTATCCCTGCACCCTGCCCCCTGCCCCCTGCCCCCTGCCCCCTGCACCCCTGCTCCAGCCCAGCCCCTCTGCAGCCTGCGGGGAGCCCTGGGCTGGCTCCCCAGCTGCTGGCCCGTGCTCAGAGGATTCCCAAATACCTGGAATACTTTCCTACTATTAGTTTACCACTCAAAAATAAACCACTTGCCCCAAGGACACGGTGTCAACGGGAGGTGTCTGCAGGACAACCCCTTTATTAAGGAATTATCCACCCCACTGGGACCTCTCTGGACCTGCTCAGCTTGGGATCAGCTGGGCTGGAGCAGTGGGTGCCACATTCCCTCCTCCAGACCCCCAAATTCCCCTTCTTTGGGTCAGTTTGCAGGGAGAACACCCCACAGCACCCCCCTGCTCTCTGTTATTTCACCAGCCTGGGCTCTTCCCCAGTGGAATCCCATTCCAGCAGCGTTCCTTCCCTCACATGGATGTTGTGGAATCCCTCAGGGATTATGGCACAGATTTTGGGAGCAGGAGAGCGTGGCCAGCTCTGGGGCAGAGGTTCAGAGCTGCCTTTGCCTACACCAGCCCACATCCATGAGGGATGCAACTGGGCAGTGAAACCCCAACGGTTTGGAATGCTGCTTCCTCTGCCCAGCCTTGGGAAAAGCCTGGAAAAGGATGAAATGATCCAATTTCCAGCCAGGAACTGGGCAGCTCTGCTGGGACAGAGCATGGTGAGGGGATGGGGGGCTGGGCAGGGGCTTCCTGCTCTTCCAGTGTGGGTAGAAACCTGCTGGGTGCTGGATGTTCCCATTTTATCTCCACCACTGAACTTCCCCCTCACCCAGCACCATCACCCAGCTCTGCACCCACCATGGTTCTTCCTGGGAGCCCGTTGCTCTGGGAGGGACATCCAGGGCTCTTCCACATTCAGCAGGATAAGGAAGGAACTCTGCTCCTCAGTGCATCCCTGAGGGGTGTGTGGGTGCCCCCCTTATCTTCACCCATCCACAGAGGGAGCAGCCCAGATGGGTGTGGTTTTGGTGTGTGGACCCAAAACCCACCAGAGCATCAGCTGTGGGGCTGCGAGACCCACTCCCCACCCCAATGTGCCACCCTCCTCCCCACCCCTCACCTCTCATGGCTTTACCATCCCTGTTGGGAACCCCAGGGTGGGTCTGGGGAGCTGTGTCCTCTACTCCCTGCCCAGACCTTGTCCCCTCCCTGTGACACAGAGGGTGCTGCCCTGCTCCCCACAAGCTCCAGGCATCAGTTCACCACCAAAACCCTCCATGGGACAAGTGTCCACGAGCACCCATGAGGCTCCAGGGACTTTCCAGCCTCCTCAGGGCTGTGGCTGTGCAAATCTGGGTGCTCCCCTCTGGGAAACAGCATCTAGTGATGCTCGTCCTTGTGAGCCTGAAGTTTTCTGTGGTCCCAGTTTCACTGGGTAGGAGCTGCCTTGTATTAACTGGGGGGAAGCTGGATTTCCAGCCTGGATTGCAGAGTTCAAACTCACCTCATTAGCCAAGGAAACTCTGGATGGGAACAGCGGGGTCAGGCTCATCACTCCCCATGATTCCTCTGCCAAACCAGCTCCTGAATTCATTAATTATCCCCCTGTTTGATCAGGGACAGAAACCATCAGCAAAAATCTGTGCTGACACCCTGCTCCTTGGAAACACCAGGGTTCCTCTTCTCCCACAGGGAAGCTGGAATTCCAGAGCTCACAGAAAGGGTTTAATGATAAAATAAGATGATCTGAGGGCTGTGGGTTTGGGGCATGGGATGGTGTTTCTTGCTGGTTCACAGAGGGGTGACATCTCCCTGCCCTGGTCTGAGCATCCCTTGGTGGGAGCAGATGTGCCAAGAGCAGGGCTGAGGGTCCCAAAGTGCCCAACACTGAGTGAGAGGCATTAATTGAAGAGGCCTCTAATTATTCAATGTCCTTGTTCTCCCCCTCCCCCAGGGGGGTTGGGAAGGGCTGTAAATTCCTGCTCCAAAGGGGTTAAAATCTTGGCCATGAAGCTGTGGTGAAGGGATGAGCTGAAGTGCTGGTGGTGGGATGGGGTTTGGATGCGCTGGGGATGGGTGGGAGATGCTGGGGGTGGGATGCTGGACCAAGACCTGTCCCAGTTTTAGGGAGGAGGTTGGACCAACAGTTTACAGAATCCCAGAATCCCAGAATCAGGAGGTTGGAAAAGCCCTTTAAGATCAAGTCCAACCATTCCCATCCTATCCCAAACCCTATCCCTGAGCACCCCATCTCCCCATCACTTAAACACACCCAGAGATGGTGACTCAACCCCCTCCCTGGGCATCCCATTCCAGGTCCTTACAGCCCTGGGGGCACTGCCACCATCCCCAGGAACCATCACATCAGGATGAAGCGTGTGGTAGGACTTTAACCCCAGCCCCACTTCACGGGCAGAGCATCACCCTACAGCGCTGGACACTCATGCTTGGGGCTGTTTGAAAGGCAGGGAGGGGGTTTCTTGGGGATCCCCAAGGAACTGGCTGCTTTTTTGGGGTGTGTAGGGGGTGTCTTAAACCAGCCAAGTGCCCAGGATGCTGCTGGAAGCTCCAAGGATAAAACCCACAGGCAGAGTGGATTATCCAGCCTCAGTGTCAGGGATCCACCAGCCAAGCACTTAACTCTTCACACCTCCAAGAGCTGGGGAACATGTGGAACCTCCAAAAAGCATCCCACAACATCCCCTCTTCCCCCCCCCACCCCAGCTTGGTCCAGCCAGGAGCATCAAGCCTGTGAATACCAGTGGTCCCAGTATAACCAGTCACAGGGCAGAGGTCTCATTGGAAACAGCAGCTCTTGGAGCTGGTGCCCTCAGGATGGATGTTGTTTCCAGTGGGAAGATGGGGAAAATGAGGCCAGGAAGTGTTAAACCATGGCCCACCAAAGCAGTGAGGATGGGGACAGACCCTGACCCTGTATTAATGCTCATGGCACCCACCCCAAAACCCCCAGGGACCTTTCTGGGCAGGGATGTGGAGCCTGGAAATCAAAACTGGGATAGGAATTGATAACAGGGTGTGATGCCAGCGTTGTCCTGGGGTTGCTGCTGTGGCTGGAGCAGGGTCCTTGCTTTGCCAGAGCTGGCACTGTGCTGGCAGTGGAGCAGCCAGCAGCAGGGTGATGCAGGAGCATCACCACATCGAGCCCTTGGGAGTCACAGGGAAGGGCAAGGGGGGTGTTTTTTGGAAGCAGGTCCAGTGGGTCCCTCACACTCTGCCCAGTGATTCTTTTGGAGGGTCCTCAAAGCTCTCTGGGATGGGGCACACATCCCATGCCACCCCAAGAGCAGGAGAACAGTGACCTGGCCCCACTGACTTCACACCCACTGATCCCAACGAAGGACCCCAGGGTGAGGGACCCCCCCAGACCCACAACCTGCAGGTCTGGTGATGCCAACTCCAACCACTCCTGCAGCTCCCAGCTCCCCAGGAGCCACTTCTGGCAAACTGGGAAGGGATGGGGGAAGGAGCTGGGACTCTGCCCAGGGAGATGTTACACCACAGTGGTCATTAAAGCTCTTCCCAGACCCCCAGCTCCCCCCTCCAGCCAGACAACCATCAATCCACAGATGATTTTAAAGCACCGTGCTGGGGCAGGGGGTTGATTTACACCTTACAAGGCTGGAGCTGTTTTCATTTGTCTGATTTATTAATGTTACATAAAATTAGAGAGGGCTCCTGATTTATTAGCAGCTGGATCCTCACTCTCCTGGGATTTAGGGATACCTGCTCCCCTGGTGATGAGATTGGTGGGACACCAGCTCCTGGTAGGGACGAGCGATGCGCTCGTGTGGGTTTGGCAAAGCAAAGTCCCTCAGCTTCCAGGAGCTTCTTGGAGTCTCCTGTTTGCCAAGAGGAGATGATGCTGGGGAAGAAGCAGGGATTAGGGAAGGAAGGAGCTCCTGGCTCAAGCTTTAGGCTTGGTTCCAGCAGCTCCTTGAGCTGGCACATGGGGAATACCCGAGCGGCTCCATCCCCTCCCCGAGCCAGAGCGAAGCCTCTGGTTTCAGTAAGGGGCACAGGGCAGGCCCCCCTCCTCCCCCTGATCCCTCCCCAGAGCACAAAAAGAGTTTAACAGCTTCATCTCCCACATCTGGTTGTGCTTAAAACCCGTGGAGCTAATAGGGCTTTTTCCAGCCCAGCACAAAGCAGAAGACTTTGGAGCCTGGGGGCTGCGCTGCCGGCGGCTGGGGAGCGCCCCCCACCCTGAGCATCCCCGCTCCCCCTTCCAATTAAACCCGGCTCCTCCTCTCCAGCCAGGGCTGGAGCTGCCTCAGTTCCCTTCCCCTTCTCCCCAGAGGGAAGGGAATGACCAGGGGCAGCTGAACCCAGAGCATCAGGATCTCCAACCTTCCCTCTGCCGAAGGGGAAGCGAGCCTGGCACCCCAGAGCATCACCCCCCAGCACAGGGGACCCTCCCCACACTGGACCATGCAAAGACAGAGAGGGCAGAGGGTCCATTAAGCAGCTTTATTTACTTGGAGTGGCTCCAGGGGGATAAACACAGCGGCTCCAGGATCCCAACCCACCCTGAGGAGGGTCTTATCTCTCCTGCAAGGCAGAGGGGAGCAGGGAGGGGGCTGCCAGAAGCTCTTTTCCCAGCCCATTTGTGTAAGGAAAATCATAATTCAGCCCCTGAGATAGATCCCACCCCAGGAGGGGGGCAAACCAACCCCCATCCAACTGAAAAAAGCCCCATGAGCCTGAGAATGATTTGGGGATGAGCCACCAGCATAGAGCCAGCACAGCCACAGGGCTGTTGATGCCAGGGGATGCAGCTGAGGGGTTGAATCCCCATCCCCAAGAGATGGGGATCCCATCTCCAGCCAGAGCTGGAGCTGCCTCAGTTCCCTTCCCCTTCTCCCCAGAGGGAAGGGAATCACCAGGGGCAGCTGAATGACCAGAGCTTCAGCTGATTTCCTGCTTTTCCAAGCTCTGCACGCACAAAGGGGAAAGATTTATCTGGAGAGGAGGTTAAATCCACTTAGAGGAGCTTTAGGGGCCATAAATTGATTGCTCAGGGGACACGCTGATGGCAACAGGAAGCGGCTCCATATTTTACTGAGGCTGCTGGGTTTTCTCCAGGTCCAAAACCTCAACCAAAGCAGCATGGGCTTCAACAAGGGACCAGCTGGAGTCTTTTGCCAAGGGGGATCTGACTTTGCTGGGGCTGTGGCAGCTCCAACCAAGAGGCTGGCAGGGATCTGGGGCCAGAGGTGAGAGGAATCCCTGGTTTTGTTCCATCTCATAGAATCCCAGCCTGGGCTGGGTTGGGAGGGACCCCAAGGGTCACAGAGCTCCAACCCCCTGCCACAGGCAGGGCCACCAACCTCAGGCCTGGAGCTACACAAGGTTGCCCAGGGCCCCATCCAACCTGGCCTTGGACACCCCCAGGGATGGGGCACCCACCCCCTCTCTGGGCAGCCCCTTCCAGCCCCTCACCACTCTCTCTGCACAGAACTTCCCCCCAGTCTCTCCTCTCCCCCTTCCCTCCTCCAGCTTCACTCCAGCCCCCTTGTCCTGCCAGTCTCTGCCCTTGAACAAGCTGATTCCCCTCCTGTTCCTCTGCTCCCTTCAGGGACTGGAAGGCTGCAATGAGGTCCCCCCACAGCCTTCTCCTCTCCAGGCTGACCCAGCCCAGCTCCCTCAGCCTCTCTCCACAGGGGAGCTGCTCCTCATCACCCCCATGGCTCCTCTGACCCCTCTCCACCAGCCCCACATCTCCCTTGTATTGGGGCCCCAGCTCTGGACACAGGACTCCAGCTGGGGCCCAAGCTCATCCCAGCTTGTTCCATCCCAGGGCCACTTCCAGCATCCCAGGGAGCAGCACATCCCATGGATTCTGCTTGGAAGTAGGAGCTGGGAGTGAAGAACTGAGGCACAGGGATGGAACACTGGGCATCGACCCCCCATCACCAGCATCCAGACCCAAAATTGTGGAGAAAACCAGGAAATCATAAGGAAAAACTGACTTTTTCCTGCACCATTCACCCACCCGACTCCCATCCTGTTCCTCATGGATAGACAAGGAGATATTTGGATCCAAAGAGGGAACAGGGACAGTTCCCAGGTTGGACTTGATGATCCAGGGTGGGTGCCCCGTCCCTGGGGGTGTTCAAGGCCAGGTTGGATGGGGCCCTGGGCAACCTTGTGTAGCTCCAGGCCTGGAGGTTGGTGGCCCTGCCTGTGGCAGGGGGTTGGAGCTCTGTGACCCTTGGGGTCCCTTCCAACCCAGACCAGGCTGGGATTCTGTGATTCTAAAGCTCTTTTCCAACCTTGTGATTCTGTGATTCTCCTGATGGGTTCAAGTCACACAGGGAACCCCAGGGAGATCAAACCACCACCCTGCACCCCCGATGTGACCTCAGCACCACCCCACCCTGTCCCAGTTTCCCTGCTCCTTCATGGGATATAGAGTATCACTTAAAAAAATCAGAAGAGACACTAATTCCCCCCACCCTGGGGTTTGTTGGGCTGTTGGGTTCCTTCCCAGGGATCAGAAATTCCTCTGCTTGAGTGGCCCCATTGCCAGTAAACACCAGCCCAGCAGCTCTGTGTGTGAAACAGAGCGGAGCGGCATCCAGCAACGGCTGCCTTTGGGGATGGGGCCAAGCACATGGATGGGGGGCTCAGAGTGTGGTCCTCTGGCTCTCAGAGGGGCTTAATTTAAGCATGGGCTTAATTTAAGCATGAGCCTAATGAGAGAGAGGCAGGGGATGGGATGCTGGAGCATCCCACAACACTGCAAAACTCCAGAGCATCCTGCATCCAGCACCCTGCCCTCAGAGCAGCCGCTGTCACAGGGCTGGGGGGGGACAATGACAATGATGATGACTTTAAATTTAAGGGCTGAGGAAGGAAGAAGAGGATGGGATGCTGGAGCATCCCACTCAGATGATGGAAAACACCACAAAACTCCAGAGCATCCTGTACCCATTACCCCCAGCCCTTGGAGCAGCCGCTGCCACAGGGACCAGGCCGGGGGGGGGGGGGGCTGATGACTTCAACTTAAGATATCAAAACATAGGTATCAAAATATTGTCATGAAAGGGCAGTTTGCCCCTCACATTTAAAGAGAGAGAGGCAGGAGGAAGGGGATGGGATGCTGGAGCATCCCACAACACCGTGAAACTCCAGAGCATCCTGTACCCAGCACTCTGCCCTCAGAGCAGCCGCTGTCACAGGGCTGGGGGGACAATGACAATGATGATGACTTTAAATTTTAGGGCTGAGGAAGGAGGAAGGGGATGGGATGCTGGAGCATCTCACTCAGATGATGGAAAACACCACAAAACTCCAGAGTACCCGTTACACCCAGCCCTTGGAGCAGCTGATGTCACAGGGCTGGGGGGGGACAATGACAATGATGATGACTTTAAATTTAAGAGCTGAGGAAGGAGGAAGGGGATGGGACACCAGAGCATCCCATGGAGATGATGGAAAACACCACAAAACTCCAGAGCATCCTGTACCCATTACCCCCAGCCCTTGGAGCAGCCGCTGCCACGGGGGCCAGGCCGGGGTGGGGGGGGCTGATGACTTCAACTTAAGATATCAAAACATAGGTATCAAAACATTGTCATGAAAGGGCAGTTTGCCCCTCACATTTAAAGAGGCAGGAGGAAGGGGATGGGATGCTGGAGCATCCCACAACACCGTGAAACTCCAGAGCATCCTGTACCCAGCACCCAGCCCTCAGAGCAGCTGTCACAGGGCTGGGGGGACAATAATGACTTTAAATTTCAGAGCTGGGGCAGGGGAAGGGGATGGGACACCAGAGCATCCCGTGGAGATGATGGAAAACACCACAAAACTCCAGAGCATCCAGTACCCGTTACACCCAGCCCTTGGAGCAGCCGCTGCCACGGGGGCCAGGCCGGGATGGGGGGGACTAATGACTTCAACTTAAGCTAGGTATCAAAACATTGCAATTAAAGGCCAGTTTGCCCCTCACATTTAACCCAGGAGGGTTTGGCAAACACCAGCAGCCAGCTCCCAAGGCTGGAAGGCCCAACGGGAGCACAATGGAGTCTTGTTTCTGGTAACCCGAGCTGCCTCGGGCCCGGCTCTTTAATTTTAGCCTGGGCCTGCATTCCTCAGCGCTACAATGGCAGATATTTATACCCTGGAATGCAGAGCCCGCTGCTAATTTAACAGGGCTGGGTAAGCTGGGGCTGCTCTCTAAGCTGAGATTAAAATTGGGCTAGGCAGAGGTTTATAAAGCTCGGCCTTCGTTCGCTGGGATCCCCCCTCAGAGGCTCCCCCAGGAAGGAACAGGCCACGATGGACAAGGTGTGGGATGGGAGAGGGTGGAATGGCTATGGATGGCTTGAGGAACCTCTGAGAAGTTTAGGGGAAGGTTTAGCCCCCCCCTCCATGGTTCATTTGGCTGTGAGTCCGTCTCCTGGAGCTGGGAGAGGGCTGAGGGCAGAGCACGAGGGACGGCTGGAGCGCCTGGCATGGGAGGTCTTGCTCGAGCTGGTGGGTGGCCTGTTCCAGGCCTGGTGACACCAAAACATCTCATCTACAGGCCCAGAGAGATGTGGACCAGCCTAGACAGTGCCTTCCATCGCCATCCTTGAAGGGCCTGGGAGCTCGAGTTGGTCCAAAGGGGTAAACCAGGGGTAGGTGGGACATTGAGCTGGTCTGAAGGGGTTCACCAGGGGCAGGTGGGAGCTCAAACTGGTCTGAAGGTGTTCACTAAGGGTAGATGGGATATCAAGCTGGTCTGAAGGTGTTCACTAAGGGTAGATGGGATATCAAGCTGGTCTGAAGGGGTAAACCAGGGGTAGGTGGGACATCGAGCTGGTCTGAAGGGGTAAACCAGGGGTAGGTGGGACATCGAGCTGGTCTGAAGGGGTAAACCAGGGGTAGGTGGGACATCGAGCTGGTCTGAAGGGCTTCACCAGGGGCAAGTGGGAGCTTGAGCTGGTCTGAAGGGGTAAACCAGGGGTAGGTGGGAGCTTGAGCTGGTCTGAAGGGGTAAACCAGGGGTAGGTGGGAGCTTGAGCTGGTCTGAAGGGGTTCACTAAGGGTAGATGGGATATCGAGCTGGTCTGAAGGGGTTCACCAGGGGCAGGTGGGATCTCAAGCTCTTCCTCCTGATGACCTTTTAACACCTGAGGCCATGAGGACAGGACCCTTTCAGTCTCCTCAACGTGGCTGCCAAGGCTGGAGCTGCTGCAGGGCCGTCAGAGGAGCTCCAGCTTCGCTTCTTCCTCTGGCAGGACTCCAGTAAAAGATGAGGATGGAGTTGAGTCACCATCCCTGGGTGTGTTTAGAAGAAGGGGAGATCAGGTCCTTAGGGATATGGTTTAGCACAGGATGGGAACAGTTGGACTCAATGATCTTAAATCTCTTTTCCAACCTTGTAATTGTAACTAATTGTAATTAATTGTAATTAATTGTAAGTTTCTTTGGCTGCTGGTGGACATTCCAGTCCCTGGAGAAGTCTCCCACCATAGGATGGTGCCAGCAAACCCCAAGAGAGCATCAATACTCTCCATTTCAGAGGTGTTACCCACTCCTGTGTGGAAGGAAGCCACGCCAACGCCTGCCAAGTGGTCCCAACTCAAGCAGGTCGGGGCTGGGGTGAGACTGAGGGGGGGACCTGGCAGCTAATTGAGAGAGGAGCAGTATTAGCAGATAAGGGGGGAGGTCAGGGCTGCAAAGCTAAATCCTTGACCTGGTATTTAAAAGGTCAGGCAGAGTTCAATAGACTACTCCAGGTCAATTCACTCAATTAAAATATTAAAAGTTCGAGGAGGGAGCGTGGAGATGGGGGGTTATTCCCCCCGCTTCCTTTCCCTGCTCCTCCTCACAGGGGGGAGAGGGATTAGGGATTATGTCAGGGGGTCCCAGGGATGTGCAATGGGAGGGGAGGAGCAGAGATTTAGTTGGATGATCGTAAAGCAAAAGAGCTCTGAGTTTATCAGAGGTTTCCCCTGGCTCCAGAGAACCACACAGCCCCACTCTGGGTTGGGTTAGAAGGTACCTCAAAGATCACCTAGCTCCAACCCCATGGGGAAAGGAACACCCCCAAACCAGCCCAGCATGCCCCAAACCCCATCCAACCCAGCCTTGAACCCTGCCAGGGATCCAGGGGCATCCCCATCTTCTCTGGACACCCTGTGCCAGGGCCACCCCACCCTCCCAGGAAGGGTCTACAGGTCAATGCTTTGTGTCTCCATGGATCTGGGGTCTTTTTCTGCTGATGGCGGCCAGGATGCTCAGCCATGGCACCACCAGAGGATGCAGGAAGCATTTGGGGGTCCCCCCATCAACCACATCAAAAGTGCTTCCGCCACGCCCACAGGAGCTCCAATTAATCTTTGTCATGGGGCAATCAAAAGGGGGGCAGAAGGGGCACACAGATGCATCACCAATTAATCTAATTCCATTTAATGGGAAGAAGAGACAAGGGTAGGCTCTTGGGGAGGTGACATCACCAGAGAGGGCTCCTGGACCCCCGAGGTGATCAAAACTGGGGGTACAATGGGGTGCTCCTGCCCTTGCTGCCCCCTGCAGATGGGATTTGGATGCTGGTCCTGCTGAACTCAGAGGAGAACATTACCCAGAGCATGGAAATAGTGTCTTTAAGATTGTGATTCCCTCATCCATCCCCATCCCAGAGGAGTCTCCTGCCTTAGGAGCATGGTCACAAGCTGCCCGTGAAGCTCAAGGACCAGGCACAGTGGGGATGCTTGACCCCAAGATCTGCCCTCTCTTCCCAGTGATATTTAAAGATGGGCTGTGGTCCTTCTTCCTCCCACCCTGATGCTTGACCAGCTCCAAGCCTGGCTGGTAGGAACACATGGTCATCTCAGCATCCAGCTGTCAGCCCCATCAGGAGCGTTACCGATGGTTGAAAACCAGCCAGGTCTCATCAGTCAGGTGTCCTGGGGAGATGCCACCCACAGTTTGTGCCCATGACATCCCATGGGAGCTGTGGTAGAGAGGAAAAAGCCTTGCCCAAGGTGGATCCTCAAAGGTCTCTCCTCTCCTTGCGCCGAGCGAGCTTTATAAGAATAAATAAAAGCTTTCAAGCAAAATTAGCAACAGAAGGAATAGACAAACACTAAGGAGATATCGACTTCTGTTGAGGTGAACGTCAAGATTTATTGACCTGGGGAGGTAAATATTGACCAAGGCAAAGCTAAGGTCAATAATTAACTCAAAGGATGATAAATCAACGTGCGATGAAACATGAACTCCAGGCGGGCGCTGTTAGAGGCATTTGGAGTGTCTTCATCAAGGAACCTCTTGACTTTGGGTTAGATAGCAGGGCTTCAAGCACAGGGTGGATGTGGCCCCAGAAAGCAGGGAAGAAGAACAGGTTTTTTGATGAAGAAAGTCCTAAATCTGAAGATTCTGCAGCTCTGGGCCTCAAAGTTGGTTTGGTTTTGGAAGATGGGTCTAGGGTAGGTTTAGACCAGTACCAATCTGGCTTGAATTTAGGATAAAGCATCAAGTATATGAGTATTTCCAGGCTGGTTCAAGTCCAGATTGGGTCCTTCCCGCTCATGAACCCATCAGGATGGAGCTTTTCTTTTGAGTTGGAGCCGTGGTGGAAGGAGAAGAGGGCTGAGGAGAGGCAATTGCTGGTCCAGCACCCGGGATAGGGTGGCACTGACCATCCAACCCAGCTTCATCCAGCTCCTCAAACCAAGAAGAAGCCACACGCCCGCTCCATGCAGCTGGAATGCTGGGGTGGGGGTGTATCCACAGCACCTTGAGCATCTCTTCTGGACAACAAGGGTGAGTGGGGTCAAACCCCCCCCCGTACGAATGTGTGAAGGGGGAGGGAGGAACATGCCAGCATGGAGCAGCTGTACCCCAGCAGCTCCATCGCTTCCCCACATCCCCAGGTCCATGCAACCACATCCCACCTCTCAGTTTGACTCCCCTCATCCCACATCTGGGGGGACACAAGACGTGGCTCTTGATTGTCCCCCTCCCCACCCCATAAAAGCCAGGTGACCTCAGCAGCTCCCTCCCTTCCCCGCAGCCCTTCTCTCTCCTGCTGTTTGTCATGCTTGGTTGGGTGCAGCACCTGGATCTGCTTTACCCACAACAAGCCCCTGCAAGCAGCTGCCTCGTAAAAATCTCTTTACTACTATATTCTCCCCCCTCCCACCCCTCCCTACACCCAGCTCCAGGCAGTCCCAGTCGTGCCATGGCTCACCACAGCCTGGAAACCAGCACAAGCATCCTGCCTGCTCCCATGGCTCTGCTCACCCAAACCTCTTCATAACCCAGCTGTGGCCCAGCATCATTCCCAGGTGGATCCTCACCCAGCAGCAGGGAGATGCTGCATCCCTGGGTGGCAGCAGCAGCAGCGGGAAGCACGGATGGCGTCAGGGCTGGCGCTTGATGGAAAGCAGAGCGAGATCTCTCTTGTCAAGAGCTTTTCTCACTCGGCTTGCAGCGCGCTGCACCCTGGCTGACCTCCATGTATACGAGAATAAATTAGTTAAGATAGAAGGAACACCCTCGTTAAGCTCTTTGGCACGGGGAGAGAGAGGGAGGGGGGGTTGTGCTGGGAGCAGGGAGCTCATGGAACGACACTGGTGGATGGTGGTTCCCAGATGGAGGAGGAAGAGCATCCGTAATGAAGCACCGAGCGCTCGCTTAGCTCGGCTCCTGCATGCTTCCACTCTGGGAATTGCTAATTAGCTAATTCAGCATCTTTCCCAGCAGAACCTGGTTGTGGGAGAAGCTGGGATGAGGGTGGGATGAAGCCTGGGAGGGCCCCAGCAGCCCGGCCTGGCCCTGCCTAGCTCCCCATGCGTGCAGCCATGTCCCCAGAGAGCTCGGGGCTGGGGCTGAGCAATCTGGCAGTAATTAGACAGGGAAAGTCAACCCCCTCCTGGGTTGCTTCAGCCATCAACGTGTCCCAGCTTGGAAGGGAGGAATTCCCAGTGCCAAATCCAGGTGTCATCAGCAATAACCTGGTCCACGTATGAGGCCCGCAGGAGGCCCATGGACGGCACCAGCGTTACCACCCTGCCCACTGCCCAAAAAAGGGGAAACACAGATGGAGTGCTGGGGTACAGGAGGGTGGGTGGCACCCCGCAAACCTGGCGTGGTGATGGGGAGCCTGGGTGCTCTCCTCTCACCTCCTCACAGCCAGGAAACGATAGCGAGAAGCTCAGTTGTTAGTGATGGCGGCGGTTGCAGGCCTCAAACCAGGCCCGGCGAAGCATGCAGCCCCCCCCCCAAAAAAACCCACCCCCGTGGATGTCCACACACGAGCTGGACAGCAAGTTTCCTTCCCCCTGGAAGCTGCTTGCTGACAGTGTTATTAGAAAAGCCGGGGGGTGTGAGGAATGGAAGCGGTTTGACCTTGGAGGGACGAGCTTCCCTGCCATCCCTCCCCTTCCCCCCACGCCGTTAACGAGGGCCTTCGCAATCTGACGGGCGAGCAGTGAGCACTTTGTACCCAAGTCATTCATTTAAAAGCTATTAAGTCATTTTAGAGAGGTGAGCAGTGCCTTGAGGTGAGCAGGGAGACAATCGGGGGGTCCAAACCCCCCTCAGGTTGCTCAGCCCACCCTGATGGGCCAGGGCCAGGCCCGTATATCATCCATAACCCCCAGGGAGAGGATATCAGGTGCCTGGGAAGCTCTGTCTTTCCATCTCAACCCCAAAAACAAGCACAGGGGTTCCTACAAACCAAGCTGGGACCTGTGGAGGTGGGGGGATTTTAAACACCCTCCCTGCTGTGCTGGGGGGGGGGGTGAAGGGGTGTCCCCTCCGGACCAGGGGAGAGCATGGAGGGTCTGCATTGTGTTTTTTCAGCCTTCATAAATCACAGCTCTTTGTGGCCCCTTCCCCATGCATCGCCCAATTCGGGTTAGGTTATAAATAGGGTCCCCCAGGCTCTTTCAGGTTGATAAAGGCCGAGGGGGGGGTGGAGCAGCAGGGAGGCGTCACGACTACATAACACTTTCATTGCCCTGTCAAAATAAAGAATACCGCCGCTGCCCACCCCTTTTTTGGGGGCATATATCAGCCAGGCTCCTGACACCACGTTTCAGGCCAAAACAGGGATTTTGAAACAAAAAAAGCAGCCCTCCAGCATCCCCTCCCCCTGTTTCCCAACGGGGCAGAGGTGCCCCCACACTGGTCACCCAGTTGCTGCTGGGGTTTGGTTAGGGAGCTCAGCGTTGTGCCTGTGGTGCGTCCAGGATGGAGATGCTGGAGCTGGTGGGGTATAACCCAACTGAGGGCAGAAGCCCCCCACCCAGGGGGATGCAGCAGCAGGAGGATGTAGAAATTGGGGAGGGGGGTGAGGCAGAGCTGTGTGAGTCCCATCCCCATGGGAGTGTCTGAGGCTGGAGGGGTTTGAAACGGGACCTCTTAGGGGAGAGCTTCTGGGAAGACCCAGACCTTGCCTCATCCAACGCCACACTCAGACCTTGTCCCCAAATGCCATGGGGACTCACTCACCCCAGGCCACCTCTTGTGGACATGACCAGTATCCCCAGGGATCTCTCCATCCAGGCTGAGCACCCCAAAAGCCTTGTGTGGGGCTGGCATCACCGACAGCACCCGCTGCAGGGGACAGGGACCCCCCCATGAACATGACGGGGGGGTTGTGCTCCATCCTGGGGTGATTTATAGCAGCGAAAGGGCAGGGTGGGGGGGCCACAGGGAGATGACAAAGGTGTTTGGGAGGGGGGTAAGGTGGGTCCTTTGGCTGTCACATTGCTTCAGCTGGATATATATATGTTTATTTATCTATTTACCTATTTATCTATTTATTTATATATATTTATTTATTTAGAGAGAAATATCTATAGAAATATAGATAATTTATATTATATATTGGGATGAGCACCCAAACTGGGTGATGCAGGATCAGCACCCAAACTGGATGATACAGGATGAGCACCCGAACTGGGTGATGCAGGATCAGCACCCAAGATGGATGATACAGGATGAGCACTCAAGCTGGGTGATGCAGGATGAGCACCCAAGCTGGGTGATGCAGGATCAGCACCCAAGATGGGTGATACTAGATCAGCACCCAAGCTGGGTGATGTAGGATGAGCACCCAAGCTGGGTGATGCAGGATCAGCACCCAAGATGGGTGATGCAGGATGAGCACCCAAGCTGGGTGATGCAGGATCAGCACCCAAGATGGGTGATGTAGGATGAGCACCCAAGCTGGGTGATGCAGGATCAGCACCCAAGATGGGTGATGCAGGATGAGCACCCAAGCTGGGTGATGCAGGATGAGCACCCAAGATGGGTGATACTAGATCAGCACCCAAGATTGGTGATACAGGATGAGCACCCAAGCTGGGTGATGTAGGATGAGCACCCAAGCTGGGTGATGCAGGATGAGCACCCAAGCTGGGTGATGCAGGATGAGCACCCAAGCTGGGTGATACAGGATGAGCATCCCATCCCCCTGGGAGCACCATACCGCACCCAGGAGAGGTGCCATCTCCACAGGAGGAGGGGACACAGGCAGCCATGTCCCCTCCCATCCCCAGACCCCCCATCCCCAGACACAATGAGCCCCTTGACGAGGGCAGGGAGGTTATCCCCAGCGAACCCCCGACCGAGCCCAGGGACAAATCTGCCACAGATCTGCCTTGAACAGCTCCAGTGATAAAAATGCCAGTTTATTGGAAACACATGGAGTATTTATAGGGAACATCAAAGCAGGGAGGAGGTTTACATAGCAACAGGCCAGATTAAGCAGAAGGCATCTGCTTTTTCGGCAGCCGTGGGGCTCTGGGGAGGCACAATAAATTGGAGGCACACTGGCCCTTTCATTCCATCCTTTGGGGGAAGCAAAGGTTGGCAAAACAAAATCCAACCACATGTAAAACATGACAGGAATGGGAGGGTCGGGTTACTGGCTGCACCCCGACATGCAGGGGAAGGGGGGTGGGAGAAATCACCGTGGCTCTGTTAGCATCACAGCCCCAAACGGCACTGGTTTGGTTTCCCTCCATCCCCAGGCTGGGGTTGGCACCCAGCATCTCCCACCTGGTGATGCTGGAGGAGACTTGGCCACCACCAAAGTGCCAGGGATGGGATTTTCCTCATGGATGCAGCTCATATTGAAGGAAAAAAGCTTTGTGCTGCCTGAAGTGGCTCCAAAAGGAGCTGCCTCTGGGGTTATTTGGTGCTTCGGGGGCTCACGTGGGATGAGAAGCAGCACCCAAGCAGGGGGGGTGAAGTGGCTCCTTGCAGAGCCCAAACACAGCTTCGTGCCTCAGTTTCCCCACTGAGGAAGCAGCTCCCCTCTTTGCCTGCTACTTACAGGACCAGGATAATGAGGAAGCATCACACCAGGGATGCTCTGAGGGGTGCACCCTCTGACCCTGCACCCTCAGCAGCAGCAAGGATTGGACCATACTGGGACCAATCTGGCTGTTCAGAGGTGCTGGGTGGTCCTGGGTGCATCGTGCTGGGGTGGGTTTGATTTCACCTCGACAGGCTGAAGCCAGCGTGGCCGTTCCCATGCTGATCTGCCTTGTGTTAATTAACCTTCCAAACACGCTCCCCTAATATTCTGCCCAAATCTAATAAGGCTCAAGGAGCTGTGGGAGGGAGGGAGGGAGGGAGCAGCAGCGCCTGGGGGTCCTTGAGGGGGGGGAGAGGAGGGGATGAGGGGGTTCCCTGAGGCCCCAACTGTCCTTCTCAGCTTTCTGCTGTCCCCCCATTACCTCTGATCCCCACAATAGTGGGGCTCAGTTTCCCCACTGAGCATCTTCACTGCTGTGATGAGTTGCTGAGACCTCAGCCACCCTGTCTGCTTGGCAGGAGAACCCCGCCCCCCCCCCGCAACACCCCCAGCTCAAAAGCCTGGAAGAAGAGTAAAGAGGATGTTTTCCAACTGGGAATCAGCCCACTGAGCCTGTTACCAGTGGTATCCACACACTTATGGGTGCTTTGGGGCAGGAAAACCCCCTCCTCCCTCCACAGCTGGGATCCAGGAGGCCAAATTCCCCCCCCTCCAAGGACACCCCAGGAAAGGGTTAACCCACCCAGCATGCTGGACACTGGGGTGTTGGCCTGGGGGGAGATGATAAATAGCCTGGGGATGGCTCTCCCCTCCAGAGCCCAGCTGGGGAGCGGCGTTACCCCCCCTCCCTCCCCCTCCCCAGCCCCATCCATCATTTTTTGCCCTTGTCACATCTTGTAAATCAGCTCCAATCCCCAAACCCTGAGCATCCCATCACCCAGCTCAGGGGGTTCCACCCTCCCCATCCAGGCTTCCAGGGATGCTCTGGGTGGTACCCAGGGACCCAGCTCCTCTGTTCCCCTCTTACTGGGTTTCCTCTGGCCTCAGTTTCTCCCCAGGGTTCCAAAAGCTGGGCACCACGGTGGAGCTGGGTGAAACACCTTGGAAATGGGGGATGTTTTGAGTTTAATTTGGGGTTTTTAAACATTTTTCCCAATCCCAGGAGATGAAGATCCCACAGAGCTGCTGGAAAACCCCAGCAAGGAAGAGGATGGGTGCTAGGATGGGTGCTAGGAGATATCCCAGCTCAAGGAATGATGGGGTTTTAATGCCAAAGCTGCTTTCCCAGCCTCATGCATCGATCCTTAGTGGCTCTGCCAAGGATCACAGGGGTTTTTTTACCCTGAACATATAAATACAGACCATTTCCAAGCCCCTCACCACCTGTATGGACACCCTGGACCTTATTCCTAGTTTAAATCCATTATTTTAGGGGTGATCCTGGTTGAAATCCCTTTTTTTAGGGCTTGGGAAAGCTGAGGGATGCAATGCCAACGAAGATGGGCTGGGAAAACATATGGCTGCAGGGATGCTGGCTGGGGCTGGGGATATTCCTGGTTTAAATCCCTTTTTTAGGGGTGATCCTGGTTTAAATCCCTTTTTTAGGCATGATCCTGGTTTAAATCCCTTTTTTAGGGCTTGGGAAAGCTGAGGGATGCAGTAACAACCAAGATGGGCTGGGAAAACGCAGGGATGCTGGCTGGGGCTGGGGATATTCCTGGTTTAAATCCATTTTTAGGGCTAATCCTGGTTTTAATCCCTTTTTTAGGGCTGATCCTGGTTTAAATCCAATATTTTAGGGCTTGGGAAAGCTGAGGGCTGCAATGCCAGCTGAGATGGGCTGGGAACACTAAGGATGCAGGGATGCTGGCTGGGGATGGAGATATTCCTGGTTTAAATCCCTTTTTTAGGGCTGATCCTGGTTTAAATCCAATATTTTAGGGCTTGGGAAAGCTGAGGGCTGCAATGCCAGCCGAGATGGGCTGGGAACACTAAGGATGCAGGGATGCTGGCTGGATGTGGAGGCTTTTTACCTGCTGGGCACTTCTTATTGTCCCAGGTCCTGCTGCCTCGTAAAGGGGCTGATGGATCAGGCTCGTCAGGGAGGGGACAGAGCGATGCTGTCACCTCCCTGTGCTGCCATCCATCTTCTTTATAGCCAGTATCCCCCAGCCAGCACCATCTGCACCACCAGAAATACAATTATGGGATAGAGGGGGAGTCCCCCCTCCTTCCAAATTTCATAGGGGCTTCAAAAAGCAACCTTAAATTACCCCTCACCCACCAGGGACCTCAGGAGGCGCAGGGTCTCTTTAGGGATAATTACAGATGGGGAATTAGCAAGTCTGATTTTCATCCCCCTCTCCTGAGTGTCCCCATGTCCCCAGCACCCCTCCCCTCTGAAAGAAGGAGAAGGGGGAGTTAGGGGAGGGGGGAGATGAAATTGAAATTGATCTCTGGCTCCTGTGCTGGCTGGTGTAATTCAATCAGCTGGGGGAGACGGGATCAGCACCTGCATCCCTCCTGGGTAGTGATGCTGGGCTTGGCCAGCTCCCAGGGTGGGTGAGAGACCCTGTGCCAAGCAAGGAAGCTGGAATTGTGTCCTATTCCCTAATTTTGGGGGTTTTCTGCTGGTGAAAATGAGTTTCCCTCCCATCCCCTGGCAGCCTGAGGGCTGTGGTGCTGCCTGGAGAGACAAGGAGCATCCCTGTCACCTTGGATAAGGCTTTATGGGCTTAATGTGTATTCGAGGTAAATCCTGGTGAGATCCTGGTGAGAACCTGGTGAGAACCTGGTGAGATCCTGGTGACATCCTGGTGAAATCCTGGTGAGATCCTGGTGAGAACCTGGTGAGAAACTGGTGAGATGCTGGTGAAATCCTGGTGAGATCCTGGTGAGAACCTGGTGAAATCCTGGTGATATCCTGGTGAAATCCTGGTGAGAACCTGGTGAAATCCTGGTGAGAACCGGGTGAGATCCTGGTGAGATGCTGGTGAGAACCTGGTGAAATCCTGATGAGAACCTGGTGAGAACCTGGTGAAATCCTGGTGAGAACCTGGTGAGATCCTGGTGAGATCCTGGTGAGAATATGGTGAAATCCTGGTGAGAACCTGGGGAGATCCTGGGGAGATCCTGGGGAGAACCTGGTGAGAACATGGTGAAATCCTGGTGAGAACCTGGTGAGAACGTGGTGAGATGCTGGTGAAATCCTGGGGAGAACCTGGTGAGATGCTAGTGAGAACCTAGTGAGATTCTGATGAGAACCTGGTGAGATCCTGGTGAAATCCTGGTGAAAACCTGGTGAGGTCCTGGTGAAATCCTGGTGAGAACATGGTGAGAACCTGGTGAGATGCTAGTGAGATCCTGGAGAGAACCTGATGAGATCCTGGGGAGATCCTGGTGAAATCCTGGTGAGAACCTGGTGAGATGCTGGTGAGAACCTGGTGAGATCCTGGTGAGAATATGGTGAAATCCTGGTGAGACCCTGGTGAGAACTGGTGAGACCCTGGTGAGATCCTGGTGAGAACCTGGTGAGATGCTGGTGAGATGCTGGTGAGATCCTGGTGAGAACATGGTGAAATTCTGGTGAGAACATGGTGAAATCCTGGTGATATCCTGGTGAAATCCTGGTGAGAACCTGGTGAGATGCTGGTGAGATCCTGGTGAGAACCTGGTGAGATCCTGGTGAGAACTGAGTGAGATCCTGGTAAGATCCTGGTGAGAACATGGTGAAATGCTGGTGAGAACCTGGTGAGATCCTGGTGAAATCCTGGTGAGATCCTGGTGAGAATCTGGTGAGATCCTGGTGAAATCCTGGTGAGATCCTGGTGAAATGCTGGTGAAATCCTGGTGAGAACCTGGTGAGATCCTGGTGAGATCCTGGTGAGAACCTGGTGACATGCTGGTGAGATCCTGGTGAGAACTGAGTGAGATCCTGGTGAGATCCTGGTGAGAACATGGTGAAATCCTGGTGAGATCCTGGTGAGATCCTGGTGAAATCCTGGTGAGATCCTGGTGAGATCCTAGTGAGAACCTGGTGAGATCCTGGTGAGATGCTGGTGAGATCCTGGTGAGAATATGGTGAAATCCTGGTGAGACCCTGGTGAGAACTGGTGAGACCCTGGTGAGATCCTGGTGAAATCCTGGTGAGATCCTGGTGAAATGCTGGTGAGATCCTGGTGAGATCCTGGTGAAATGCTGGTGAAATCCTGGTGAGAACCTGGTGAGAACCTGGTGAGATCCTGGTGAGAACCTGGTGAGATGCTGGTGAGATCCTGGTGAGAACCTGGTGAGATCCTGGTGAGAACTGAGTGAAATCCTGGTGAGATCCTGGTGAGAACATGGTGAAATCCTGGTGAGATCCTGGTGAGATGCTGGTGAGATCCTGGTGAGATCCTGGTGAAATCCTGGTGAAATCCTGGTGAGATCCTAGTGAGAACCTGGTGAGATCCTGGTGAGATGCTGGTGAAATCCTGGTGAGATCCTGGGGAGAACCCGGTGAAATCCTGGTGAGATCCAGGTGAAATGCTGGTGAAATCCTGGTGAGAACCTGGTGAGATCCTGGTGAGAACTGAGTGAGATCCTGGTGAGACCCTGGTGAAATCCTGGTGAGATCCTGATGAGATCCTGGTGAGATGCTGGTGAGATCCTGGTGAGATCCTGGTGAGATGCTGGTGAGATCCTGGTGAGAATATGGTGAAATCCTGGTGAGACCCTGGTGAGAACTGGTGAGACCCTGGTGAGATCCTGGTGAAATCCTGGTGAGAAACTGGTGAGATGCTGGTGAGATCCTGGTGAGAACCTGGTGAGATCCTGGTGAGATCCTGGTGAGAACCTGGTGAAATCCTGGTGAGATCCTGGTGAAATGCTGGTGAGAACCTGGTGAGAACATGGTAGATCCTGGTGAGATCCTGGTGAGAACCTGGTGAGAACCTGGTGAAATCCTGGTGAGATCCTGGTGAGATCCTGGTGAAATACTGGTGAGATCCTAGTGAGAACCTGGTGAGAACTGAGTGAGATCCTGGTGATCCTGCTCTGCTGCGGGCAGCTGGAGGGATGTCACTGCGCCACCATGTCACCGTGTCCCTGCGTGTCACTGTGTCCCCCTGTGTCACCACATCCCTGTGTGTCACCGTGTCCCGTGTCACTGCATGTCCGTATGTCACCGTGTGTCCGTGTGTCACTGCGTGTCCGTGTGTCACCACATCCCATGTGTCACTGTGTCCCTGCGTGTCACCATGTTCCCATGTGTCACTGTGTCCCTGTGTGTCACTGTGTCCCTGCATGTCACCACGTCGCTGTGTGTCACCACATCCCTGCCTGTCACTGCATCCCTGTGTGTCACCATGTCCCCCGTGTGTCACCACATCACCGTGTGTCACTGCATCTCCGTATGTCCCCATGTCCCCACGTGTCACCATGTCCCCGTGTGTCACCACATCCCCGCATGTCACCGTGTCCCCGTGTGTCCCCACATGTCCCCCCGTGTCCCCACGTGTCCCCGTGTGTCCCCACATGTCCCCCCATGTCCCCACGTGTCCCCGTGTGTCCCCACGTCCCTGTGTGTCACCACGTCCCCGTGTGTCACCACATCCCCGCGTGTCATCACGTCCCTGTGTGTCACCACGTCCCCCCGTGTCCCCGTGTCCCTCTGCCGGGCAGGCGCTGCTCTGGCCGTGACCCAGCCCGGGGAGGCCGGGCTTCGGGCAGCCGGGCCCTGGGGTTACCCCCCCCTCCCCTCCCTCCCCGCTGAGTTACCACCCGGGGCTTTGTGACGGAGATGGGTGGGTGACGTGGGACAGACCACCGGGCTCGGTGCTCCCAGAGGGACCCTGGGCACGGGCTGAGAGATCGGGGGTGTCCCCCAGCCCCCTTGCAGCCCCCTCCCCACCTCTGGGGATGCTCCTGAGGGTCAGCTGGGATTTCCTGTGGGGAGAGGGGGCGATGCTCTGCTGCTGGGGGGCTGCTCAGAGGGGAACAGCCGGGTGCTCCGGGCAGGGGCGTCCTTCTGCCCTTGCCTGGTCCCACCTGTCAGCTCCAGGCTGTGCCTCACCCTGTCCCTCTGTCCTGGATGTCCATAAGGGACAGGTGCCAAGGCAGTGAGGCTCAGGTGACAGCAATGTCTGAGAGGGTGTCAGCACATCTGGAAAGGTGCTGTCACATCTGGGAGGATGTGGTGGTGTCTGGGAGGATGATCTCACATCCAAAGGGATGCTATGACATCTGGAAGGGTGCTGTGACATCAAGGGGGGCTGTGTGCCATGACAGCTTGGAGGATGCTGTCACATCTGGGAGGATGCTATGAGATCTGTGAGGATGTGATGATGTCTAGGAGGATGCTATGACATCTGGAAGGATGTTCTCACATCTGGGAAGATGCTGTGAGATCTGGGAGGATGCAATGATGTCTGGGAGGATGCTGTGACATCTGGAAGGTTGCTATGACATCTGGGGGGTGTGTGGGGTGCCATGATAGCCAGGAGGATGCTGTCACATCTGGAAAGGTGCTGTCACGTTTGGAAGGATGTGATGGTGTCTGTGAGGATGCCATCACATCCAAAGGGATGCCATGACATCTGGAAGGGTGCTGTGACATCTAGAGGGCGGGATGTGCCATGATAGCTTGGAGGATGCTGTCACATCTGGAAGGATGCTGTCACATCTGGGAGGGTGTGATGATGGCTGGGAGGGTGCTATGACATCTTTAAGGGTGCTATGACATCTAGGAGAGGTGTGTGCCATGATAGCC
This sequence comes from Porphyrio hochstetteri, assembly GCA_020800305.1. Lineage (NCBI taxonomy): Eukaryota > Metazoa > Chordata > Aves > Gruiformes > Rallidae > Porphyrio > Porphyrio hochstetteri. The sequence goes on along the minus strand of CM036934.1, from coordinate 2,000,060 downwards.
AGGAGGATGCTGTCACATCTGGGAAGATGCTGTGACATCTGGAAGGATGCTGTGACATCTGGGGGGTGTGTGGGGTGCCATGATAGCCAGGAGGATGCTGCCCCATCTGGAAGGATGCTGTGACCCCCGGGAGGGTGCTGTGACACCCAGAAGGATGCTGTGACACCCGGGAGGATGCTGTGACCCCCGTGAGGATGCTGTGACCCCCGGGAGGGTGCTGTGACCCCCGGGAGGTTGCCATGACCCCCGGGCTGGGGCTGCTGCCATGACATCCACATAAAAACTCCTTTTAAAACCTAAATAACCCCCTGCCCGCTGCCCCCCACACCCGCACCCCGGGAAGCCCCAGGCTGCTCCCCAGCGCGGTGCGGGGCTGGGGACCGGCGCTGCACCCCCGGCCCGGAGCTGCCCCGGTGCCGGTGCTGCCGGTGCCGGTGCTGCCGGTGCCGGTGCGGCGGGGCTCCGGCATCCCCTTGCGGCAGCCGGGGGGTCTGCAGAGCCCCTCCCGCAGCCCTGCGAGGAGGGTCCCCGTGCGCCCCATCACCCCCCGTCCGCTCCATCCCCGACCCCAGCTTGGGAACAGCCTTAAGGGACGGGATGGTCCCTGGGGAAAGCCCCGTGTCCCCCCCAAAAGGAGCCTTTGGGGAGCAGCGGGGTGACACCCCAGACCTTATGCAACGTGCTCAGAGCCTTCTGCTTGTGGCAGGCGGCAGATTACAGCCTGGAGCTCCCCAGATAGCTCCCTAAGCCCTAAATCTGCTCCCGGGCCCCTCCCGAGATAAAGGAGGGTGGGGATGGGGCGGTGGGTGTCACACCGGGGTGACACCGTGATGGACACGCTGTCCCACCTGTGGCAGGAGCACCGGGCTCAGCCCCAAAGCCGGGGGCAAGGGTTGGGTTTGGGGGCTGCAATAGAGGATCTGGAGCTGCTGAGGGTCCCCCGTGGGATCACCAGCTTCCAGAACCTTCCCAGGCTGAGCAGCCCAGCTGTGTGTGGTGCCCAAGGGCTCGGAGAGGGTCCTGGTCCCAAACAGGGATGGGCACAGCTGGGGTGACACCAGGGTTTGGGGGATGGTGCAAGCAGAGCCCAGCTCTGGGTGTGCAGGGTTTGGGATCAGGATCCCACGGGCAGGATCAGGATCCTCAGGATCAGCATCAGGATCCTCAGGATCAGGATCCTCAGGTTCAGCATCAGGATCCTCAGGATCAGGATCTTTATGCTCAGGATCAGGCTCTCAGGATCAGGATCCACACATTCAGGATCAGGATCTCACATTCACATTGGGATCCTCATGGTCAGGATCAGCATCTCACGTTCAGCATCAGGTTCCTCACATTCAGGATCAGGATCTCAATGTTCAGGACCAGGATCTCACATTCGGGATCAGGATGCTCATGTTCAGGATCAGGATCTCATGATCAGGATCAGATTCCTCACCTTCAGGCTCAGGATCCTCATGTTCAGGGTCTGGTTCTTCATGTTCAGGCTCAGGATCCACAGATTCACATCAGGATCCTCCTGTTCAGGCTCAGGATCCTCCTGTTCAGGCTCAGGATCCAGAGATTCACATCAGGATCCTCCTGTTCAAGCTCAGTATCCTAATGTTCAGGCTCAGGATCCTCCTGTTCAGGCTCAGGATCCTCCTGTTCAGACTCAGGATCCACAGATTCACATCAGGATCCTCCTGTTCAGGCTCAGGATCCTCCTGTTCAGGCTCAGGATCTCACATTCAGGCTCAGGATCCACAGATTCACATCAGGATCCTCCTGTTCAAGCTCAGGATCCTCCTGTTCAGGCTCAGGATCTTCCTGTTCAGGCTCAGGATCCTCCTGTTCAGGCTCAGGATCCACAGATTCACATCAGGATCCTCCTGTTCAGGCTCAGGATCCTCCTGTTCAGGCTCAGGATCCACAGATTCACATCAGGATCCTGCTGTTCAGGCTCAGGATCTCACATTCAGGCTCAGGATCCTCATATTTAGGGTCAGGTTCTTCATGTTCAGGCTCAGGATCCACAGATTCACATCAGGATCCTCCTGTTCAGGCTCAGGATCTCACATTCAGGCTCAGGATCTCACATTCAGCATGGGGATCCCATCAGGATGCTCTGAGCACAAAGGGAGCAGCTGGGATCCTTCATCTGCTCCATATTTTCATGTCCCAGGGTCCAAGCCAGGCGACCTTTGGCCCTCTGGATGCCTCAGACACAGGCCGTGGCCTCCACCATCTGCTCTGGGACAAAACTCCTGCTTTTTTGCCATGGAAAGAGCTGACCTGGAGCCTGGAAATGCCTTTTCCCAGATCCCAGATCCAGGATTCCCAGATCCCACAGCCCAGCTGGTTCCTGCACCTCAGAAAACATATGGGAAAAAAAACCCCAAACCCACAAAAAATCACCCCAAAAAGCCCCAAAAAACCCAACAGCTTCAAAGATGAAGATGAGGGACCATCCTAAATTCCATGTGGGATCCAGGAGACTGGGATTGGCAGCCCCTGAGCTCCACGGGGCTTTGGCCTCCTGATGCCCAGGGGCTGGGAGGGTTGGGGGCACCACTCAAGGGGGGGACCAAAGGGTTTATTTAAGGCATCTCCACCCCACAGCAGCAGCTCTACCTGCTGAGGGGTTTCTAGGAGCTGCTGGCTCAGGTGGCAGCATCCAACTGAGGTGAGACCCGGATAAAAATACCCCCCAGCAGCTCAAGATGTTAAATCCTGCCCAAGCAGCCCCTGATCCTGCTCAGGATGGATGGATGGAGCCGTTCTAAGCAGGGGTTTAAATTAAGGTCCCTTGGCTGAGCCCTGGGCTGGCTGAGCCCACAGCAACGTGCTGCTGGTCACAGCTTTGGTGCCCAAAGCTCATCTCAGATCCAAAGCACAAGGATCTTCCTCACCCCAGAGGGAACCTGGGTGGTTTTCCAGAGTCTCTTGGGATCTTTTCCTTCCTCATCGGAGCAGTGATGCTGCCTGGCCAAAGAGGGACCTGTGGGGAAGGGCTGAGCAGCCCCAGGTAAGAGCAGGGGGTGGTGAGGAGGGTGAGGAGATCAAGGGGGTGGTGAGGAGAGCAGGGGGGTGGTGAGGAGGGTGAGGAGAGTAGGGGGTGGTGAGGAGAGCAGGGGGGTGGTGAGGAGGGTGAGGAGAGTAGGGGGTGGTGAGGAGAGCAGGGGGGTGGTGAGGAGGGTGAGGAGATCAAGGGGGTGGTGAGGAGACCAGGGGGGTGGTGAGGGGAGTGAGGAGAGTAGGGGGCTGGTGAGGAGGGTGAGGAGAGCAGGGGGTGGTGAGAAGAGTAGGATGGTGGTGAGGAGAGCAGGGCGTGGTGAGGAGATCAAGGGGGTGGTGAGGAGGGTGAGGAGAGCAGGGGGGTGGTGAGGAGAGTAGGGGGGTGGTGAGGAGAGTAGGGGGGTGGTGAGGAGGGTGAGGAGAGTAGGGGGGTGGTGAGGAGAGCAGGGGGGTGGTGAGGAGAGTAGGGGGGTGGTGAGGAGAGCAGGGAGTTGGTGAGGAGAGTAGGGGGGTGGTGAGGAGGGTGAGGAGAGTAGGGGGGTGGTGAGGAGAGTAGGGGGGTGGTGAGGAGATCAAGGGGCTGGTGAGGAGAGTAGGGGGGTGGTGAGGAGACCAGGGGGTGGTGAGGAGAGTAGGGGGGTGGTGAGGAGAGCAGGGGGTGGTGAGGAGAGTAGGGGGGTGGTGAGGAGAGCAGGGGGGTGGTGAGGAGAGCAAGGGGGTGGTGAGGAGGGTGAGGAGAGCAGGGGGGTGGTGAGGAGACCAGGGGGGTGGTGAGGAGAGCAGGGGGTGGTGAGGAGGGTGAGGAGAGCAGGGGGGTGGTGAGGAGAGCAGGGGGTGGTGAGGAGAGCAGGGGCTGGTGAGGAGAGCAGGGGGTCCAGGGTTGGAGGGGCTCCTTGGAGAGCCAGGAGCTCAGGGGTGAGACCGCTTCCCTGCTCTATCCCTGCTGCTGGGGAAGGGGCTTAGGGTAAGGACCACCTTGGGAAGGCAGGGATGGAGACGTCCCCTTGAGGGGGACAAGAGGGGTGCTGAGACCCCTTGTGAGGTTCCCACAGCAGCTCCATGCCCACACAGGGGGCAGTGAACAGCTTGGAGTGCCCCCTCACCACCCCCCTGCCCCAGGAGAGGCTCCTGGCCCCAGGCAGGGCTCGGGGCCAAGCTGATGACAGATGCCTGTGGTGGAGGAGAAGATGCTGCAGCCCCAGGTTCCAGCCTGGACACCTCTGACCCTGAGCTGCACTATGAGGAGGAGGAGGAGGAAGAGTCTGAGCCCTCAGACTCCAGCAGTGTTTTCTCTGAGGACTCAGTGTACCCTGGCTACGAGCTGGCCTCAGGAGCTGGAGGTGCTGGGGAGCTCAGCCTCTACCAGTGCTGCACCAGGAACGATGCCAAACTGGTGCAGGAGAGGCTGGAGCACGGGGTGAGCAGGAGCGAGGCCACGGAGATGGACATCAACGGGCGGGTGAGCGGCTGGGGTCTCCCTGGGGGGCACAGGGCCCCTGTCTGGATGGGGGATGGTGGTCTCTGCACCCCAGGGAGGGTGCTCTGGGGTGGGGTGATGATCTCTGCACCCCAGGGGAGGGTGCTCTGGGTGGGATGGGATGGGATGTGGTGGGTGATGTTCTGGGATGGGTTGGTGGTCTTTGCATCCTGGGGTAGGATGCTCTGGGATGGGATGCAGCAGTTGATGGTCCTGGCATCCCAGGGTAGGATGCTCTGGGTGGGATGGGATATGGTGGTTGATGCTCTAGGGTGGGATACAGAAGTTGATGGTCTCTGCACCCCAGGGTAGGATGCTCTGGGTGGGATGGGATATGGTGGTTGATGCTCTAGGGTGGGGTGATGATCTCTGCACCCCAGGGGAGGGTGCTCTGGGATGGGATGTGGTGGCTGATGGTCTCTGCATCCCAGGGTAGGATGCTCTGGGTGGGATGGGATGGGGTGGTTGATGCTCTGGGTGGGATACAGAAGTTGATGGTCTCTGCACCCCAGGGTAGGATGCTCTGGGATGGGATGTGGTGGCTGATGGTCTCTGCACCCCAGGGTAGGGTGCTCTGGGTGGGATGGGATGGGATGTGGTGGTTGATGCTCTAGCATGGGTTGGTGGTCTCTGCACCCCAGGGGAGGGTGCTCTGGGGTGGGATGGGATGTGGTGGTTGATGTTTTGGGATGGGTTGATGGTCTCTGCACCCCAGGGTAGGATGTTCTGGGTGGGATGCAGCAGCTGATGGTCTTTGCATCCAGGGGTAGGATGCTCTGGGTGGGATGGGATGGGATGAGGTGGTTGATGTTCTGGGGTGGGTTGATGGTCTTTGCATCCTGGGATAGGATGCTCTGGGTGGGATGGGACATGGTGGTTGATACTCTGGGGTGGGATGCAGCAGTTGATGGTCCTGGCATCCCAGGGTAGGATGCTCTGGGTGGGATGTGGTGGTTGATGCTCTGGGATGGGTTGGTGGTCTTTGCATCCTGGGGTAGGATGCTCTGGGATGGGATGTGGTGGCTGATGGTCTCTGCACCCCAGGGGAGGATGCTCTGGGTGGATGGGATGGGATGGGATGGGATGGGATGGGATGTGGTGGTTGATGGTCTCTGCACCCCAGGGTAGGGTGCTCTGGGGTGGGGTGTGTTTGATGAGGGCTCTGTGTCTCCTGGGGCTGATCCAGTCCTTGGAGCAGAACCTCATCCATGCTCAGCCCAGCTGCTTTGGGGGGTGGGAGAGGAACCTGGTGGGGGTGGGGGGCTCAGGGAGGTGCTGCCACCCCCAGTGCTGAGCGTGTCCCCTGTGCAGAACGGGCTGATGGTCGCCTGCTCCAAGGGCTTCGTGGACATCGTGCCCCTGCTGCAGAAGTGCCCCCACCTCAACGTCAACCAGCAGGACAAGGACGGCAACACGGCCCTCATGATGGCAGCCCAGGCAGGTGGGCACAGCTCTGAGGGGTGGGCTCACCCAGGAAGCGAGCAGCTTCCCCTCCAGCCCCTGAAGGGGACCCTCTGGGCAGCTGGTGGTCCCATGGGAGCCCACCCAAGTGTGTGGGCCATCTTGGGAGCTGTTGAAAACTGGGGTGGGAGTGGGGTCCCTGGGCTGCATCCCCAGGAGTGTGGGCAGCAGATGGAGGGAGGGGGTTGTCCCCTCTGCTCTGCTCTGGGGAGACCCCCCTGCAGTGCTGGGTCCAGCTCTGGAGCACGAGGAGGACATGGACCTGTTGGAGTTGGGCCATGAGGATGCTCCAAGGGCTGGAGCAGCTCTGCTGTGAGGACAGGCTGGGAGGGATGGGGTTGTTCAGCCTGGAGAAGAGAAGGCTGCTTCTGGGGAGACCCCCAAGCCCCTTCCAACCCCTGAGGGACCTACAGGAGCTGAGCCAGAGCCTTCCACGTGCTCTGGAAAGTCCCATCAGCCAGAGCTTCACCCTCACGTGAGCTCTGAGCCAGCAAACACCACGTGGGGACCAACCCCACGACCACAACAGTTCCTCTGCTCCCAGAGAAGAGCCTGAGCTCCTCTGCCCCATGAGGCCACCTCCTCTCCACGTCCTCTCCCTTCTGTCCCCTCATCCCCTGCCCCAGCAGCTGGTGTCACAGCACCATTCCCAACCCAAAGCCCAAACCAACCCAGAGCCCAGCCCATCTCTGGGGGGTGTCCTGACCCCTCCAGGCTTCCCCATCCCTGTCCCTCATGGGCTGTGGCCACCACAACCACCAGGCATCGCTGGTTAAGTGTAACACAGCTTCTCCCTGGCTCTTGAGGACACATCACCATCGTCAACTACCTCCTCAACTACTACCCCAGGCTGGAGGTGGACAAGAGGGACCCCCGGGGCCTGACGGCGCTGATGAAGGCTGCGGTGCAGGGGCAGCAGGACTGTGTGGCTGCGCTGCTGCTGGCTGGTGAGCAGCCCCCAGGACTTGGGGTCTAGGGAAGGGGGTGGCATTGGGACCCCCTGGGGGTGGGATGGGATGGGAAGGGATGGGATGGGGTGGTTGATGGTCTCTGCACCCCGGGGTAGGATGCTCTGGGTGGGATGCAGGAGTTGATGGTCTCTGCATCCCAGAGTAGGATGCTCTGGGATGGGATGGGATGGGATGGGATGTGGTGGTTTATGGTCTCTGCACCCCGGGGTAGGATGCTCTGGGTGGGATGGGATGGGATGGGATGGGATGTGGTGGTTGATGGTCTCTGCACCCCAGGGTAGGATGCTCTGGGTGGGATGCAGCAGCTGATGGTCTTTGCATCCTGGGGTAGGATGGGATGGGATGGGATGGGATGGGGATGGGATGGGATGGGATGGGATGTGGTGGTTGAGGCTCTGGGGTGGGTTGATGGTCTTTGCATCCCAGGGTAGGATGCTCTGGGTAGGATGGGATGGGATGGGATGGGATGGGATGGGATGGGATGGGATGTGGTGGTTGAGGCTCTGGGGTGGGATGATGGTCTTTGCACCCTGGGATAGGATGATCTGGGATGGGATGCAGCAGTTGATTCAAGTCTTTGCATCCTGAGGTAGGATGCTCTGGGTGGGATGGGATGGGATGGGATGAGATGGGATGGGATGGGATGGGATGTGGTGGTTAATGCTCTAGGATGGGTTGATGGCCTTTCCATCCCAGGGTAGGATGCTGTGGGTGGGATGCAGCAGCTGATGGTCTCTGCACCCCAGGGTAGGATGATCTGGGATGGGATAGGATGGGATGGGATGGGATGTGGTGGCTGATGGTCTCTGCACCCCAGGATAGGATGCTCTGGGTGGGATGTGGTGGCTGATGGTCTTTGCACCCTGGGGTAGGATGCTCTGGGTGGGATGGGATGTCATGGTTGATGGTATTTGCATCCCAGGGTAGGATGCTCTGGGATGGGATGGGATGTGGTGGTTGATGCTCTGGGTTGGGTTAATGGTCTTTGCATCCCAGGGTAGGATGCTGTGGGTGGGGTGGGATGGGATGGGATGGGATGGGGATGGGGATGGGATGGGATGGGATGGGGTGGGATGGGGATGGGGATGGGATGGGATGGGGATGGGGATGGGATGGGATGGGATGGGGATGGGATGGGATGGGGATGGGATGGGATGGGATGTGGTGGTTGATGGTCTCTGCACCCCAGGGTAGGATGCTCTGGGTGGGATGCAGCAGCTGATGGTCTTTGCATCCTGGGGTAGGATGGGATGGGATGGGATGGGATGGGGATGGGATGGGATGGGATGGGATGGGATGTGGTGGTTGAGGCTCTGGGGTGGGTTGATGGTCTTTGCATCCCAGGGTAGGATGCTCTGGGTAGGATGGGATGGGATGGGATGGGATGGGATGGGATGGGATGGGATGTGGTGGTTGAGGCTCTGGGGTGGGATGATGGTCTTTGCACCCTGGGATAGGATGATCTGGGATGGGATGCAGCAGTTGATTCAAGTCTTTGCATCCTGAGGTAGGATGCTCTGGGTGGGATGGGATGGGATGGGATGAGATGGGATGGGATGGGATGGGATGTGGTGGTTAATGCTCTAGGATGGGTTGATGGCCTTTCCATCCCAGGGTAGGATGCTGTGGGTGGGATGCAGCAGCTGATGGTCTCTGCACCCCAGGGTAGGATGATCTGGGATGGGATAGGATGGGATGGGATGGGATGTGGTGGCTGATGGTCTTTGCACCCTGGGGTAGGATGCTCTGGGTGGGATGGGATGTCATGGTTGATGGTATTTGCATCCCAGGGTAGGATGCTCTGGGATGGGATGGGATGTGGTGGTTGATGCTCTGGGTTGGGTTAATGGTCTTTGCATCCCAGGGTAGGATGCTGTGGGTGGGGTGGGATGGGATGGGATGGGATGGGGATGGGGATGGGATGGGATGGGATGGGGTGGGATGGGGATGGGGATGGGATGGGATGGGGATGGGGATGGGATGGGATGGGATGGGGATGGGATGGGATGGGGATGGGATGGGATGGGATGTGGTGGTTGATGCTCTGGGGTGGGCTGCAGCAGCTGATGCTCTCTGCCCCCTGGTGTGTCCAGGAGCAGACCTACAAGCCGTGGATCCCATCAGGGGGAAGACAGCCAGGGAGTGGGCATCCTTCACCGGCCGCTTTGAGACCACCAGGCGGATCCAGAACCTCCTGAGACACCCACGGGCCGAGCAGTTCGGCACCGGCTACCGGCCCGAGTGGCCAGCCCTGCCTGAGCTGGTGGCCAAAGCCCTGAGCCCCAAATCCCCTGGGAAGAAGCTGTCAGAGAAGATCAGATCCCTCTTCACCTTCAGCTTCCCCCGGGACCCCCAGGAAGATGGAGTGATGGACCACATGGTGAGGATGACCACCTCCCTGGCCAGCCCCTTTGTGGCCACTGCTTGCCAAACCCTCTGCCCTGACAGCCCCCCTGAGGTGGGCAAACGCCGCCTGTCCGTGCCAGAGCTCCTTGGGGGTCCCGGGTGGGCTCCAGACCCTGACCCAGAAGCCACCTCCACCTCCCCCTGCAACGGCCAAGCCGTGTCAGAGATCCGTCTCTTGCCCCCACGCCGGGTGGCTGGGGGTCTCCTCAGCTTCCTGCCCCTCAGACTGTGGAGAGGGAACAGCATCTCCCCTGGAGACCCCATCCCCAAAATCCAAGTGAGCAGAACCTCCTGCTCAGCCCCTTGCTCCAGGGAGAGGAGACAGCGCCGGGGGGACAAGGACCTGCTGCAGCTCCCCAAGTGGAGGTACAAGGAGCTGAAGGAGGAGAAGAGAGCAGCTGAGGAGGACAAGGGACAGGCTAAGAGGAGAGGGAGGAAGAAGAGGCGCTAAGGATGGAGGACTTGGGGTGCAGGCACCAGCCATCCCCTGGGACCTCTTGCTTTCCTGCCACAGGGGGTCTTTCCCTCCCCAGCAGCACGGGGATGCCCAAGGGAGGAGGATGCTGAGGACATACCCACCCCCATGGGGTCCCCCCACCCAGCCCCTCATCCTCTCCCACCTTTGGAGCCCAGGCTCTGGGTCTGCCAGGGAGCAGCTCAGCAGCAGGACAGGCTCTGCCCTTACTTTTTCCCCCCTTTTTCCCCCTTTTTCCCCCCTTTTCCCCCCTTTTCCCCCCTTTTTTTCCCCTTTTTTTCCCCTTTTTCCCCCTTTTTCCTCCTTTTTCCTCTTTCCCCCCCTTTTTCCTCCTTTTTCCCACCTTTTTCCTCCTTTTTCCTCCTTTTTCCCCCCCTTTTTTCCCCTTTTTTCCCCTTTTTCCCCCTTTTTTCCCCTTTTTTCCCCTTTTTCCCCCTTTTCCCCCCTTTTTCCTCCTTTTTCCTCCTTTTTCCTCCTTTTTCCCCCTTCCCCCCTTTTTCCCCCTTTTATCCCCTTTTTCCCCCTTTTTCCCCTTGTTTCCTGGTTTTTGCCTCTCTGCTTTGGGATGAAGCTGGAGTTGTTGCCATGGGAACAGCACCAATTTCAGGAATAAAGCTCAGGGATGCTGGTGGGGCTGGTGACACCCCCTGTGTCCCCCCCCCAGTGACACATCCCCAGACCTGTGGGCTGCAGATGGACAAACTGAGGCTCAGGGTCAGGGTGGGGTGGGGGGTCCATCCCCCCAGGGGGGTTCCCAGGAGCTCCAGGAGCCAGGCACAGGGTGCAAACCAAACTGGGGGGGCTCAGGGCTCCATCCAGCTGCCCACTGGGGAGGGCACAGGATGCTCCAGCATCCCCCAGACCAGCACCCAGAGGTGCCCATCCCAAGGAAACCACTCTCTGGGACACCCCTGTGCACCCCCCTGGGGTCCCCACTCCATTGGGGAACCCCCCCAGCTCCACAGCTGCCCACACCCCTGGGAGACACCAGGTTGTGCTCCCCATAGTTCCAGCTCCTCCCAAACCTGGCTCCATCCCAGGGTGCTGGGGGGTGAAACAGGGCATGGGACCCCCCCCAGGCAGCCCCCCCAGCACCCAGGGCTTGACCCCTGGGTGAGCACCCAGCACCCAGAGCAGCTCAGAGCATTGGGAAATCCCAGGGCCAGGCTTGCACCCCTCAGTCCCATCCCTGCACCCTGCTTTTGGTGGGGGTGGGAAGCTCTCCCCCCACCCTCCCCTGCCCTGGGGGAAGGATGCTCATGAGGATGGAGCTGCAGCCCCCCCATCTGTCCCCCTCCAGCCCTTGGGTGGCACCAGGCTCCACAGATGAGCCAGGGGTGGGTGGCACATGGAGCATCCTTCACACACCCCCACCCCAGCCTGGCTCCCAGAATGGGGGGGGGGAAGGGAGAAACGGGGGGTCCCACCAGCCCCTCACCCTCCTCTGTTGCCATGGGGATGGCTGGATGCTCTGGGTGGGATGGAGCAGTGGTGGTGAGCTGGGGAGGTGACAGAAAGTCCCCTTCTTGGCTTTGGGGGTCACACCAGGGTGCTGCCACCCTGGTGGCACCCAGTGCTGAGACTGGGGGGGGTCTGGCACCAGCAAGGCTGGGGTCACCCCATGGAGACCCCTGTGCTGTGGGGTCTGCTCTGCCTGGTGACACAGCTCAGCCCTGGCTCTGGGTGGATTCACTTCCCCCACAGCCCTGCCTGGGCCTCCAAGTCTGCTCCCAGTGCTCCCAGTCCTCCCAGTCACCCCAGAGCAGGGCTCAGCAAGTTTGTAAAGGGATGATTGTGATTTAAACCCCAAATCTTCCCTGTTTAAGGGGTGGAATCCTGGTGCCACTACCCCCCCTGCACCCCTGGGATGTGGAAGCCATCCCAAAATAACCCAGGAGGTCACATCACAGAGATGGCTGCTGGTGATACGGTGTCTGGAGGCACCAGTTTCCTCTGGGACCAGTTCCTATCTGATGGAAACTGCCCATTTCCCTCCCCCCTCCCCTTCCCAGTCCCCAGCACTGGGCAAGGTCACCAGTGAAGGTCCCTCCTGGTTTATCCTGGTTTTGTCTTTCTTGTTTGTTGGGACTTCCTAGATCCTGAGTGATACCAGGGGAGGGGCAGCCAGCCCAGTAGGGGGGGCTCCAGGCACTGGGGGGGTT